>VZZY01004793.1:0-13237 GCA_013400335.1 Eurystomus gularis | reverse complement strand
AAAAAAAAAAAAAAAAAAATGAGAGAAAATGAGAAGAAAACTGAATTCCAGACTTGCTCTCAGGTTTGCAATACATATACACTGACTATGTATTTCTATTATCTGTATGCATAATTCATTGCCTAAATTGAGATATTTCAGGTCCTATTTCTTCCACTGTTGATTTGTTACATTGCCTTGAACAAATCCTTTAACTCTTAGGATCTATTTACCTATTACTTGTCTTTAGAGAACAGCCTGTGCAGAGTTCAGGAAAAGAGGGCCTAGATCTGTACTGAATGCTCTAGCATCTATTAAAAAATAATTTTTAAAAAGAGTTGTGAGAAAGGAATGAAAACTTTGCCTTCTGAAGGAAAGGAAAGCAAAGCTCCTGAAATAGGAGGTGAGAAGATACTTCAGAATAAAACTGCTGCAAAAGGGTCTGCAGAAATCATGCATTTGTTTTCTTTTAAAGGAAAGAATACATTTAAATAATTATTTCCATCTCCAAGGATTGTGTGTTACTGCCGACCTTTCTAGTGAAGTCACCTGTCTCTGAAGTGCAGCCATCTGTTTAAGATTGCGTTGCTACACTGAACTGTCAAGTAGGAGAGGAAATTGATTAAAACAGCAACTGCAGCTGGAACAGTGGAAAAATAGAAATGAGCAGAATTAACTGAGGACTTGGAATTTTAGTTTGTTTACAATGGCAGACAGTCTAAGTTCTTATTAAAAAACATCAAATGTGAAGAAAGATCTGAGTTTTCATGTTGTATATTTTCATGTATATTTTCGTGCTGTTAGATGGTCTGAGTACTACCCTATTGGAATACTCTATAGAGGTTCCTATAGTCCTACTTAATTTTTTTCCTTTACATTAGGAGTTCCTCTGAACATTGCACCCTGGCTGATGAAGGAGCATAGTACAAACCCCCTTCTCCTCTGCTTTCTTCTCTTGCATGTTTTTCACCTACATTGTAAGAAACTGTGTGGAGTGTGACTCAAACACAACAGCACACCAGGTAAATCTCATGTTTCAGTACAAAGGGAAATGTTGTTGTTAGGGCATTGAACAAGACTTGGTTCAATTGGTGTATGACCTTGGAAAGTCCTTTAGTCTCTCTGTGCCTTGGTTTCTAAACTCTAGGATCTATTATTACCTATTTACTCACTGGGAAATTTCAAGCATAGGTGCAGTGCCTGGCTATTGCTGAAGAGTAAAATATCATGGTCCAAAGCGTTTGACAGGTACAGTTCCACATGTAGCCCTGTACCCTGAACTCTGAAGATGCTAAAAATGAAAACTTTCACTCAGTAAATTTTGCTTTTGTTAAAAAAGTGATTTGTGTGCTTGTGGTAAGGCAAATCTTTCTTCCTTCTGTATTTTCCAAGGCAGAACTTCCATTTCCTTGGACTAGTCTGCAGTTAAAAGAGTTGCCATTAATCTGATAAGTTTCCAGTTGCTGCAAGCATGTCATTAAAAGGATCTTCCCATACTACACATCAGTCGTCTTGACATCTGTCATACAGCTTAGATCATATGTATCTTCCACCTCCCTTCCCCCACCATGAGAAAGAGTCATACTGTAAACATTCTTTCATGACTTTTAGCCACATGTCAAAAAGAATCATACACTTATTTTAGGCATGTCCACTCATGGTAACTACAGATCTACAAACACACTCCCCGGTTATCCTTTCTTTGCATTCATTTCCTGGTTACTGACAAGCTTCAGAAAGACAGATGTAGACTTTGCATGAAATCAGCAGTACGTATTCCTAACAGATTGCTGGACAATCCAATAAGACCCAGTTAGCTCTTACCAATCTATTTCTATTCTTTGTTTGCTCTGATAGATGGGACACTCTTAAACTGTCCTTAGCTAGGCTCTTCAAACTGCTGCTGCTATTTATTCTCTACGCCTTTTTCTATTCCAGTCTTTTTCTTGCAAACCCCCTATTTATGTAACTAATTACACTCTTCCCTTCTTTTGGTTGTCTTCACCTTTGGTACTGTTTCTATACTGTAGATAGCTACTTCTCTTTTCCACTTTTACGTGTGCACTTTGATGTTAACAACTAAAATCTGGCATTACGCTTGACTGTAATTCAGATGTCAGTTTGGATTGAAGCCATACCTTGGAGGATACGCATTTGAAGTGGCAGGGAGTAAGTGACTGATAATGAAAATAAGCATTTATTTTGTCAGAACCTCAGCAGATCATTTATTAGAGAGCATATTCTGATGAATGCCACCCACACCTACCAGATGTGTCACTGGGGATTAGGCCACATCCCTGACAAGTGTATTGTTTGATACCCAAAGCAACTTGAAGGTGGGAACGAAGGAGAAGATTGCAGAACTTTAATTAATAAGATAGTGGGTCAGAGAGCTATGGGACCCATATTAAAATATCAGGCTTAGTTTGTGCTCTGAGAGGTGTAAGTCTAACAGTAGCTATTTGGGTAGCCTATGTCCTCCCCTTCACTTTTTGGTTGTGTTTGTCTTTATATGCATAATGTAGTTGATAGAATGTCATGATCTGATTGAGAGATGTGGGCTGCATGTTGTCGTACCCTTAAAAGTCCTTGGTCTCCAGGATTACTGCTGACTTGTCATTTCCATATTCTTCAGTGGCATAAACATATATTTTCCTAAAGCTCCAAATGTGGAGGCAACCTCGTCTTCAGTTCATATGCATAGCTGGGGTTTCCACAGGTTTTCTATCAAAATTACTTTAATATAAATAGGCAGACACTAAGCAAGAAAGTGTTGTTATCCTTTTTTCTTGCATCAACTTACTCATTGTTTTCTGTTACATCCTTTTGATAAATTCAAGATTTCCCCCTCTCTACTTTCTCACTTCCAGAATATGGAGTTTACCCGTGCTGCCATTTTTCATGGTCTCTTCCTCTCACTCTTAGTAACTCCAAAGTTATCAATATTATCCTTTAAAATTACTTTCCCCTCTGGCATGGACTTGCTGATCATTTTTTCTAAGTGTGAAAATTCCCCATCCAATGACCAGCTGAACATTCTTGTTCTTCCTAGTGCCATCCAGCTATCAAAAGGACTTTATCCTAGATATGTTTTCTGTCATATATGGTATTATCAAGTCACAATAATCCTCCACCATTGGCCTTCTCTGTCTACCTCTCAAAAAAAAAGACTGGCTTGGAATGAAAAGACAAAAAAAATATATATATTCTGAAAGAATTTAGAATTTAAATGTAGTTTGAGTGCATTGTTGCTTGGAATTTGAAATTGTTACATAAAATATTTCTTGTTAGACATGAAACAGTAACAGAAATGAAACTTCACTTAGACCATAATAAAATGTAGAAATGGTAATTCTGTAGGGTTTACTAAAGAGTTTGGCTTTTTAAATTATTATTCTGTTTTTTACTGTGAATTGTGAATTTCTGGAAACTAATGAGAACGAGGTCATAATAGTTTTCATTATAGTCCATGTTGAATATATGAAAACTTAACTCTACATGAGTTTGAGTCAATAGATGGTGTTGTAACTGGTTGCTCAAAAGCTCAGTTGTATTCTTAAATTTTCCAGGATTTCATAAAAGTTAGTACAGCTTCCAGTGAAATCAGTGAGAAATTCAAGCCAGGACTGAAATTTTGGAGGCATGTTATATTTTTTCTTATTTTGTATTTCAATAATAGCAAGGCGTAAGATGCAAATTAGATTAGATGTTCACATCATACTGTACACTGGAGCAGTCAAATATCTTCTGGGATCCTGTCAGAGTTCCCAGTTGAGAGATTTTTCAGTTTATTATCCATGGCAACAAAAGCATCCTATTTCCTGATTTTGCTCAAATATACAGCGTGCTACAGTAAGGTGGTGTGTCATGACTTTTCCAGCAATGCAGGAAAGAAAACTGAAACAGAAGATAATGTTAACCTTAACGATTAGAAGGGATTAATGTCTTTAGGAGTCAAATGTGTGAGAATGTCTAGAAGAACTGAATTAAAAGAGTTACAATATTGCCAAATGTCCTCTAATGAAAAATGTCAACCACACCATCTTGTTTTTACATTGGATCCACCCTCTAACCTCTTAATCAAATTTGCATGTTTAGGTTGGAAGCATTTTGAGACTCCAATCTCTTTACTTGCCTGTGAGGCACCTAATGCACTTCAGGCACTCAGTAAAAACACAGTAACACTGAGCTTCAATATCCTTTTTCTATTTCCAGAAATACATGAATCAGAATTAGAAATCTGAACATATCAAAATGTGTACAGTAGACATTTGGATAAGGAACACTTTACTAAATAATTCCAGATAAGTGACACACTGTTCTAACTGAAATCATATTTAGTCAATATTGTCAGTAATAACACCTGGTAAAAAAAAGTAGTAAGATCTGTTCCTACGTTGAGTGCATTTGGGTTTACATATTTTGATGAAAAATATGCAGATATTTTAATTTATACATATATTTTAATTATTTCCAGGTAGTAGTGTTACTAACACATTTTATCTCTGTCCTTATCAAATGCTATACATCCGTAATACATTTTGTACCTTACATGCAATCTAAAAAAAAAGAAGCAGAGAAAGAAAAACAGAAACATTATTTTGCTGAGATAAAAATGTGTGAACTGAATACTGTCTGCAGTTACAGTTTCTCTGTTTTTGAAAAGGTTTTGGGAGAACTGGAGAAGTAGAGGTTTGTGAAAGGATGATGAAAAGATTGGAAGAGCATTCAGTATAAGATTAAATAGACTAGGATTCTTTGGTCTGGAAAAGAAATCAGTGCTCAACCACCCTCATATTAAAGAACTTCTTCCTGATGTCTAACCTAAATCTACCCTTTTCTAGTTTAAAACCATTACCCCTTGTCCTGTCCCTACAGACCCTTGAGAACAGATCTCCTTCTGCCTTCTTATAGGCCCCTTTCAGGTATTGGAAGGATCCCCCCCATAGATCCCCCTGTAGCACATATGTAGACACATGGCTGGAATAAAACTCTGTTTTGTACTATTTAAACAGAGAAATGTTTCCTGTAGCTCAGAAAGTTCATAAACTGCAAAAATTGCTGAATGCCAAAAGATTATATCACAGAGATATCACTGTTTTTACCCTGCAGAGGCATTTTTGCCTTTGGCCACTGGCAGCCAGTGGATGGCATGGTATGTCTCAGAGGCTGATGGAGTGGCAAAGAGACATGGACTCCTGCCCCTCTCATTTAAACTAGTGTAACACAACTGAGTAACTGAAACCATGAAGAGGTAAAGTCTGTGTAAGAGGAAGCGTGAGCTTCATAACAGAGTAAGTCTTCAAAACAGTAGGTCTCCACAATGTTGTCCACATAAGTTAATGTTCTCCATCATTACAGCCGACATGAAAAGTATAGTAGGGAAAGGCTCTGCTTATGAGTGGTATTGGTTTTCATATGTAAGATAAATGTGTGTGTCTCAGTTTATTATAATCTGTCTAAATGAAACCGTGTATTGACTAGTACTTTTATTTTCTGCAGTGATCCTCTTCACTGGTGCATATGTAAAAAAAAAAAAAAGGATTAGATGATCCTTGCTTCACATTTATCTGTGTATTTTATGGTTATAACAGTCAAGGGCAATAGCACCAGAGACTGTGTAATATTTTGAGGAAGCGGGAAGAAAAGTAGAAAATATATTAGGGTTTGGACTTGAGCTCCTGCAGAGAGCGATGACTAAGATCCCATAAATATTTCCTGTTGGTCCAGCAGCTGCAGAAATTAGTAAGGTTTTCCCCACCCATTTATTTTAAGCTTTCACACTGCCATCCATTCTCCATAAACTGTATTTAAAATGTAAATAAAAAGAAGGCTTTTAGGAGATTTAACTATTTCCCTTGGTATTTAAATTATTCAATTATAACTAAAGCTATTAAAGTACAGTTAATTACAATGGTTAGATTGTTTTCCCTTGCACTGATCACAGCATCACCCTACTTCTCCCTCTAGCTGTTTAATTCCTATTAAAAATGATAATGCTTTGCTTTATTCATAAATGTAGTAACCTTACGCACATTCTTCAAGTGATCTCTTTGGTACAAACTGTGCTGGTTTTCTTCTTTTCTAGCAGTGAGGTGGAGATTCTGCTGTAGTCTTTGGAGGTTTAATCAGCAGTAAGAGGACTCAGAATTTAAACGCTAGCATTACCAGATCATGAGAAATAGCACAGCTCTCAATAAAAAGCTTTGCTTTTATTTTGAGGTAATATAATGTCATTAGGGACAGCAGGAGAACCCTGGAGGTTAATAAAAGGTGGAACCTAAATCAAAGTTTCATAACTCATAATACAAACTTGCCAGATCCAGACTTTTAAATATTTTATCTGAATAATTTTACAGTAGTCTGTTGGGAATAGCAATACGGCTGAAATGCAGAGGGGTAAGTGCTTTAAAAAGTATGAAAGATACCAGGACAAGTTTGTCTCATCTTTATCTTCACAGATAAGGAGACAAATCTACTCTTCTGGTTTTTGGCATTACAATTACAACATTGCAACCCTTCTTTCTCCCTCGAGGTCATAGAGACCTTTCTTCTAAGGTGCTTGTTTTCTCCTTTGGGAGGCAAAGTTATAATGAACTGAAGAGATCTTGATAGCCTCACACATTGACTGAATAGCAGGATTTTCTAAGGTAAAGTCCAAAAGGAGCTGCTTTCAGCTTTTACATAGCTTTGCATGGATTTGTGTAGGACAAGACAAATGTCTGTGGTGCCATAAAGGATGTTATGCAGCTACTGTAACAACAGCGACATCAAGTCAAGGTGAATATGATGGGCTGGGAAGTACAGACCTTTTTATATCTTTAATCATCAAAGCACTGAGAACCTGTACATACAAGGCCACTTCCATAACACTGTTTTTTTCCCTGTCTTGTTGGGGAAGGCTCACAGGGAGGGATGTGGATGTGTTTGTTGAAGAAGGAAGAGTCCTAAGTAACTTAGCATTGTTTAATCTCCACCATGAGTGTTTGCTCAGAGGGAGAGCATACAGCCTGGGAATATAATAGTTTGTGTGATTTACATTTGTAGGCCATTGCTGAAATTCCAGCTTTGCTGAAGCAGAACCCCTTTGGATTTCAAATTGACCACTCTTGCTTATTTTCATGTAATACCACTTTCACAAGAAGACAAGTTTCCACGTTTCTCAAGGGCATTGAAGGCTTTAGATACTACTATAACCGACAAGCCTAATAAACATCATTTGCCATATACAGGACTGCCTAAAATAACAATGCTGTTGGGGAACCATGCAACAATTCAATCTTGTCTCCTGCTGTGTGACAGAGAACATGTAACACATGGGGCAATGGTAATGACAGAACTACAGGCTGCTCAGCATATGTGCAAATTGGATGGGAAGACTAAAATTCTAATCTGGGGCTTCCTGATGTAGCACATTGGAAGGAAAAGAGTGCAAATAATGTAGTCAGCTTAGTTTCGGCCCTGAACAAAGTTGAGACCAGCTCCGTTTGTTATAGTTGATGGAAGGATGATGAAAATTCAGAGGTTCTTGCTGATTAATTTAGTTCTGTTATCTACAGTAGGTATTGCTTGATTATGAACCATCTTCAACCATAACAGGAGTGTAAGTCGAGAAACATGGTCTGTCTACAATAACCTAGAGAATTGCAAATAGGAGGCTTGGCTAGAATTCAATAACTGCTGATATTTCACCTCCTGCTGAACTTGTAACTTTTAGTGTAAGAAAGAAATGTTTGTTTTCTGCAATCTTACCTGACCTTACCTACTGCATGACTTTTTCAAAGCAAGAGAGAGGTCTCGGTGGAATATAGCGAGGATGGGGGCATTTACTTAGCCTAACTGTATTTCTCTCTCTATAAGACTCAGATTTTCACACAGTGAAATTCATCTGCCACTTGTATGATGGTTTCGGACATTTTTCCTATTATTTTCCAACGATTTTCATATGTCTCAGTCTTTGGGGAGTCTTAAAAAACAATTGTCAATGGAATAGCTTCCAACACTTACTCTAGGTGTTGAGGTCCAGTGTTCAAGAATTAGAAACACTGGAAGAAATACTGTGATTTCTTACAATCTCAAATGAAAAAACATTGTTGACAACTTTAAAGGAGATTTTTTTCTTAGTTGAAAGCTGCATTTTCAGTAAAAGATATTAGAGGCTTTTATGCTCTGTAGTGTTACATTATACTAAAAAGTTTAACTAGGTACCTCCAGTTCTGTTTCCGTTTTGTCCTCCTTGTAATTGGAGTTCTCAACCATGGACTAAATTTGTCTAAGGGTTCAGTGAGTACTAACAAACAAACCAGTGATTCAGAAATATACTATAGAATATGGCTGTTTACTTATTTACTCAGTGGAACTTCCTAGAAAGACAATACCTGCTTATTGACTTCTGATGAGGTATGTGGATGGAAAAGTTGATACTGCTTCCAAAGTATTTTTTTATTAATGCAATCCATTTCTGAGAGACTTCATAAGGGGTTCCCTCTCTTTCCTTACATTGACCGTTGAAATTCCAGTTGTTATCAGTGCTCAAGTTTTCTGTCACCTGATTTAGTTAGCATGACAGGTTCAGCTAGGCCTGTGCTGGTGGAAATCCTTCATCCTACAAGTATGTTTAGCCCTTTCTTCTATTAAGTATTCCATATCACATCTCCTTTACCAAAAGGAATAGCAGAAGCAATTTGAATATTTTTTTTCCAGACAAGAAATTTTAATTGTTATGCTGAGGGTTTATCTCAGATGGACTTTTTGTATGATTATGATCTCATTTGTCAAGCAGATGGCTGGGTTGGTGCGGTTCTTGAGAAATAGTTTTGCACTGGCATAAATCCATGTATTTAAAATAGTGGATTCGTGCTTTGTACTAAGATTGGGCTCCTCAATACTTCTCCATTTGTTCTGTTATTACTGTCATATGTGGGTTAATAGATGTGGGAAAGAGTAAAATAAGGAAATTTTCATTACTGCTCTATTTTGTGAGCTGTTTAAATGGCATAAGTAAATCAAGCTTGACTTTTCTTGCAAAGCTAAAAAGTCCACAATGCTTTGTTTGTGAAATGCAACATTTAAGCAAAAAAAGACAGAGGTTGGCTGGCATGACATAAAATAGTAAAAGTATTAGACCAAGCCACGTTATAAACCTCATTGTGTGTTCACACCTTATGCCTTCTTTTAAGTACTCCTACTACAAGCAGCCAGTCCTTTGCTGCTCTATTGTCACCCTGTCTCTTCTTATTTATTGCTATTATGAATGAGGAAACTTTACTCCACAAAGAATTCTGGGTGATTATGCAGATTAGATTGCTGACCAATACAAAAGACTGACAAATTCATTTTGAAGTTATTGTTCCTTGGCCAATTTGCTATTGACAGGGGGTTTGTTTTTAGAATGCTGATGGGAAGCTTTGCAGGTGCAGAATAACTGCTTCCTGGAGATGGCAATATTTTATTGCAGGTGACTGATTCCCTGCTACATTGGTGTGTTGTGGTAAAAATAATCAGTGAATCACTCAAAAAAAGTCTTAAAATCTGGAATGGAGAACAGTTTTCCTCCAGTTGAAAGTACACACGGCAAGAGTTCCAGTGTTAAATTGCATGAAAGGAGAATAAAGATTAGAGAGCTCATCTGAATGTATGCTGCAACAATGGAGCACACCCTGCAACTCATCTTATTTAATCCTGGGAAGCATAAGGACTGCACATCAGTTATAACTGCAGCTTATCCTGACTCTTAGGGTGCATTCATCTCATGTATGCTCTTTGACATCTGTCATACGGTTATGTAAAAGTTTCCGATGACATGCCTGAGTGCTAATCTTAGATCAGGGTCAATTCCAGTCATCATTCCATGCAGTGAGAGTAGGGTTGCTCTTCCCTTTGTGCATTGCCAAGCCTAGTATCATTCATGTACATGATGCCATCATCATCCTCTTGAATACTGCTCTTTAATATCTTTTTCTTGTCTTGTATAGCATACATATTTGTTTAACATCATTCTTTTATCATGCAGTTCTGTGACCTGATTACTTGTGTTACAAATCAATTAAACTACATGATAAGCTATCCAAAGCAAATGAGCAATTAGAAAGTCTTTACAAATAAAAAATCTTGTCAGAATCTTAATAACTACCACTCAGTAATCAAATTTTTCAAAATTCAGCATGTCATATAAAAGTTTTTGATACACCATTTAGTATTTTTCACATTTCAGATATTTTCAACAGATGCTAATTTTTTGTTCTACAGGAAATATTGCTATTGTAAAGTTTCAATTTGGATAAAAAATATAAATTTTCAGGGAAAAGTATTTTGACAACTTTTTAATGTTAATTTCTACTTTACAGTACAAATTAAACTCATTATTAAAGGAATGCCAAATAACTAAAAACAAAACAAAGCAATGAAAAAACCCTTGAGTCTAGAAAAAAGATAATTGTCTCACTACTACGAAATAGCAATTTTCCAACTCTTCTTTAATTTTAACGACAGTGATAAAGCATTTTATGATGTTATTCCATTGTGAAGTTATGTAAAAATAATAAGCATATAGAGGGTAAAAATGTATGATATTTTACATTTTCCCCACAGGAATTAAAAATTAACATCATTTCACCATATTTTTATGAAAGTGGAGCTCCAAAAAATACTTCTTGCTGCAGTGAGGGGCAGTTGGAAAAGGTACTTAATGGTAGACATTTGGGTACAGTACTGATCAGGCCACTGAATACTTTGGTGTCTCCTCACAAAGAAATTCTAATTTGTATGTCTGACTGATTTGTGATTATGGAGGATTTTTAAAATTAAAAGTATTTATTAAACAAAGAGAATAACTTTTCTACACCAAGTGGAAATTATCTTTGCTTTAAAAAAAAAAAGAGAGAAAGTGTATTTTTTTATCCACTTGAACCTCACATATGTACAGCTCTACCTGCTTCTACATAGGTATGGCCAAAGAGGATAGTGAGGCACAGGACTGAAACCTTCTTGTAGCGATGTACTAGTCGTAGTTGTGACTAGTGAACAGCGATGTCAGAGTCTCAAAAATGCCTAAAGAGGGAGGGAGGAACACCGTGTGCCCTTGTATCTGACAGCCTGTAGTGTCAAACAGTGACATATTACAAACATATTCTCCAAGGATGTAGCAATCTGCTGCTAGACATGCCGTTCCAGTAATGTGGGTGGTGTTTACTTGAGCCCACACAGTTACCGCTGGGCTATCCTACTGAATTGCTACCCCCTAATTTTCTCTCTTTATTACCCCTGAATGACTGTAGGTTAGTCCCCATGTGACTTTGAAATTTTGTATTATCTTTCCACTCCAATACTGTGCAGTAAAAGCTTTCGTTTAACTTCCAACTGCACTGGTCTTGCTTCTGTATTTCTAAACTATTTCCATGTCTCTTTCCTTTACTCTTCGTTTTGGGCCAGTATGCAAATTCAGGTTGTGTAACTGCTCAGTGACTCATCCTCCCACTTGCAAAATCTCTCTCTGGGTGGGCCCTGCCGGCTCTCAGTTAACTGTCTCTGCTACACTGGCACATTCTTTGCTCTTCTTTGGATAGTCCATGTGTTCACAGGCGTGATTTTTTCCAGTGAATCAGTGACACATTTAATTACAACAGCCATTCCTGTTTTCAAGGCCGATAGTGCAGACACCATGCAATGTAATATCTGTGACTGTATCCTGTTTTAGTAAACCTGATTATTTCCCAGCCTCAGTAACAAAACCAGACCTCTTAATATTTACATTTCTTTACTTAAATAATGTTTATTTGTCAAAACTGTAAAATGACAGACACAAAGAAAAGAAAAGACTTGTTACATTGATTTCACTGATGGAAGGCATCAGTCTAGTGTAAGGCTGAGAGAATGCTCTCCCTTTATATCAATTACTAATGTTTCATTATGTTTGTTTATTTAAATCATGCTATTTTATTTCAAGAGAGCAAATCTGAAGTCTGTTTATTAGAAACCTAGTAATTATACAGTAATCATATTGCTTGTGATTGGTTAGTGCTTGCCCTCTGCCTCATTATTATCATTATAAGTGGAATGAAAACACTAGAAACCTTGCTTATTTGCCATGCAAGAGGTAGAGTCCTTGAGGGAAAGGTGTATAAATCAAGTGGACATTAAAGCTACAGTGTGTTTGAACGTTGCTGCCTGCAGCTGATCTGGGTACACAACTGTTCCTTTTTGAAAATATTCCTTGTCACAGATTTATTTTTTTTTTTTTAATGAAATCTTTGAAAAAGAAACCCAAGCATAAGAGGCATTAGAGTGCTATGGAGTATTTAGGGAAAAATGCTGAACAGTTCTTTATTAACTCCTCAGCATGCAATGCAAATACACTGTTCTTGATTATTCAGGCAAAGGGCTTATATCAAGGGGTAGAGAAACAGGGAAAACATTTATACGTTTGTCCTTCATGAGTTCAGTTATGGACTCCTTTGAGCCTATGTCATCTGTGGACTTACTAAAAGACAGGTTTCATAAAGAATTGTATCAGGCCAGCATACAAAATTACCTTTAGTAAGAAAATAAAAATTATTTGTGATAAATAACTTTTGAGTGAAAGCAGAAAGTGGGGGTGTCCTGGTTTGAGTTAGAACATAATTAATTCTGTTCAGTGATTTTACTTTTCAGCTTAGTCTCTTCTGACTGATGGCACTTCCTGAAGTTAACAGCATATTTTTGCAGACAGCGTCTGCTTCCAGCAGTGATAACGCTTGATGTTTATAGTTACTACCAAGAATTGGTATGCAGAAAGGGTCTTGCTTATACTTGCTCCTGTACAGATCAAGGTCACTGCTAAATCTTATGCACCACATTGGGGGGTACAGAAAGTAAAAGGCCACACCTGTGGGGAGGAGCTGTAACTGATCAACAAGGTATTCCTCCCATATACATCATATGATCTTTGTGTTCCTGAATCCAGGTCCAGAATCCAGCTCCTAAGTCCAGTTTTTGTCTGCTGCTGAGTCCAGTCTGGGACTTCCCCAGCACTTGTATTGAACCTGGTCCCCATGATGACAAATAACATCAACGTCACCACTGGTGCTGTGGAGCAGGCACTGTGGAAGTCCCACACATGGATCAGGATCGAAGGCAGAACCTATGGAGTCCTCCTCAGATGCTGGCCATTGAAAAAGAGAGATTGACCTTCGTGATCCCTCAGCTTTCTGCTCCTCCCCACAGGTGCAGCCCATTATTTTCTGCACCCCTAACATGGCACACAATATTTAGCAGTGACCTT
>VZZY01004792.1:57532-162308 GCA_013400335.1 Eurystomus gularis | reverse complement strand
AATATTGTGTGCAGTTCTGGGCTACCCTGTTCAAGAAGGACAAAGAACTGCTAGAGAGAGCGCAGCACAGAGCTACAAAGATGATTAAGGGAGTGGAACATCTCCCTTATGAGGAAAGGCTGAGGGACCTGGGTCTCTTTAGCTTTGGGAAGAGGAGACTGAGGGGTGACCTCATTAATGTTTATAAATATGTAAAGGGTGAGTGTCAGGAGGATGGAGGCAGGCTCTTCTCAGTGACATCCAATGATAGGACAAGTGGCAACGGGTGCAAGCTGGAACATAGAAGGTTCCACATAAATATGAGACAAATCTTCGTGGTGAGGGTGATCGAGCCCTGGAACAGGCTGCCCAGAGAGGTTGTGGAGTCTCCTACTCTGAGACATTCAAAACCCACTTGGATGCGTTCCTGTGTGACCTGATCTAGGTGATCCTGCTCCAGCGGGGGATTGGGCTAGATGATCTTTTGAGGTCCCTTCCAATCCCTAGCATGCTGTGATTCTGTGATCACCAGTCCTCTCCTTTCTTCTGTTCAGAAATTCTGGAGGGAATACTCGGGTTTCTTACTCAAAAGTACAAACATTTTCATCATTTAAAGAGCAGCTTTCTGATTAGCAGCTAAGTCTGATGTCACAAGGATGGGAAATATATCTCATACAATGAGGTATGAAAGCAAGAGATCAAACACATTACCCTGCTTGAGTTAGTCTCTTGACACTTAAGAGCAGAAAGCAACAATTCACGATCACAATAAAAATAATTCTTGCAAACTTGCAGCAACATATCTTTTTATTCCTCCACAATTTAAGAACAATAACATTGACAAAATATTTTCTTTACTTTAAAGCATTATAAGAAACACGAAGAAATAGTAGTAGTACTCACGCAAGTCTGCCTTCCGTACGTTCCTCACTCTTATTATTTTTACAGTGAGCAAGTTGAAAGGAGATACTGGTCTCTGCGTGACAATTCAAAAAAAAAAGAAAAAAATAAGAAGAAAAAAAAGAAAAATTATTACATTGAGATTAATTCTAGGGTCTATAGTCACAGAATACTGTAACCTTAAAGTTCTAAAGACGTAGGTAGAATAAGGTTTTTAAGGTTGAGCCAATATCATTTATCAAACCAACAGGAGCCACTGGAAAAACTATACAAATTTTTAGCACAGAACTCTTTTCAGGTCTGAAACAGGCGCAAAGGATTTCAAAACCACATAGGAGTTGAGAATAGGTGCTGAGAGTCTGATCTGATAAAGATCACTTCTTCCTGTACACCGCTCCATCATTATCACAAGTAACACACCTACAGCACATGCGTGGGTGTCCTTGCCTCTTACACACCAGCACCTGCAACAGAATAGAATGTCTCTGGGACACCAAACACTGTCACAGTAGCTGTGCAAGTAGAACTAAGCGACCACCATACACCAGCAAAAGCTCCTCCACCAGCACAAGCTCCCACACACAGCCTAAAAGGCCAGCAATGCAGCTGGTGGTGACAAGATACTTCTCATTAAGACTCTGATCCATTTCTGATCTTCAGCCCTGATCCTAAGCAGAAAACTTCAAAACTCTTTACAGAGATGACCTTGAGGATTAGCTCTCAACTCCATGAGGTATCAGACACCTTGGGCTCAGACATATTAAGTCTCTAATAGCTCATTACTTCTATGTCTTATACTAGTATGTCTTTATGTTCCTCAGGCTATAAATTAACGCTTTCCCCATTTCACCTTGGAGATAACTACTTAACATCTTTCTCTCCTCTCCCACACTAATATCTCCTCTGTTCCATAGGTATCACCTTTCCTTCAAAAGGTATAATTTCTCCCAACATTTGCTTAAAATTGGTATTCAGCTTTGAGGCTACCAATTCTGTTTTAGAACAGAAATAGGTGTTTTGTGCCCAAAAACTTGTCCAATCTTTCTGGCTATACCCACGGGTAAGAACAGATATTGACTCTACCCATAAATCCTCTCTCTCCTACATTTATAGACATACTATATCCTAGTAAAGTTAACACAGCATCCTAACACAAACACATGTTCTACTACTTTGGATCAGAAGTGCCTGTTTTAATCATAAGTAGCAAAAGTTAAAATGATGTACTGATATTAACTAATAAAATGCACCTTGCTACTATTTCCCTCATACATGCTGTACATTTTGCCAGACCATTTGTCTTTCCAGTTGTAGCACAAGGCTCACCCCGAAGCGTTTCACAATGCTTTAACAAAGCGTTAAGCAATTAGGACCATGATGTGACACTGGACACTAGCACAACATAATTAAGCAGGTCCTTGTCCTCACCAACGAAAACCTCAGCATCTCTGAAAATGCAGCAGAGATGAAGAACAGCCTCCAAGAAACAGCCTGGGTAATCCCCAGCATATTCTCTTGCACTTCCCTTTGGCTCAGCAAGGGGCCAGAAGATGCAGAGTTGAAGGTCAGGGAGACAGCAGCAGGAGGGTCAGAGCGGTCACTGATATAAGCACATTTGTTCTGCATTATCTCAACCTGTCCAGACTCAAGCACAGAGCAGTTTTATGGTGCACAGTTTCCAAGCACTTGAATTGCCAGCTGTGAGGCGTTTCAGCCATGTCAAAGGGCACACCACACCTCTACCTACTGCCTTATCCCAAACACAGCCACAAAGGAGAATTTGGACAGACACACCTTGAATGAAAAAAAATATAGTTCTTGGGGGGAGAATACAGTCTCGAATCAAAAGCAACCAAAAGACAACATCCAGATTACACAGTTGAGCTGCCAGAACTACATTTCTATAGGCATTAAACAGAAGTGGGTAAAACACAGAAGCACTCCTAGGCACAGGGACCAACAGCCAAGGCTTGCCTAACTCTGCCAAATCTACTGACATTTGCTACATTTAAGCTTGGTCCCTGCTTTCCCACCCAATAAATCCTAAAAGTTCTTGTCCTCAGCAGCACTGTTTCAGCTGGAAAGGTGGAGCGTATCTTTACCCAGGAAGGATGGGGTTTGCATCCCTTGAATACAGAAGAACACTCTTGAGCAGAAGTTCCCTATCCCAGGGAATTAACCACTAGGCTGGACACCATTTTAAAGGAATAACTTTTGCTCAGTTCTTTAAAAACAAGTATCTCCACTGATATTTCCCTACAGCCCTAAGCAGCACACAGAGATAGGATCTAAGAAGGGCGTTTCTGTGCTCAGCTGGTTCTCTCAGCTCGATGTACGTATTTATGCAGTTCCCTGCTCGGCTGCTACAGTTCCCATTCTGGTCTATGCAACTCTCCAAACACACCAAATCAATCCTTAGTGCTTCACTCTGGGTTGCAGAGTCTGTTCCAATACTCGACTCGGAAGTCAGACCTTATAGTTCCTATACTTCAGGGGCCTGAATGCTGTGCCAAGTCTAGCTGTCAGCAACTTAAAGTCATACAGAAAAACTATTGAGGGGCGTATCTTAAACTGGATGATCTGCTAGTAATAGGCAATGACTTCCACATCTTTTCTTTTAACATGATGATGAGCATATCACAGGCTGGGTAAGTTCTGAGGCCAGAAGCCTTGCAGGTCAGTCATTAAACACGCTTCGACTTTCAACTTCTGTCTTTATTTTGTCTGAGACATGATTGTTACCTCATAAACCGGAAACACAAGCCAGGCATTTTAATAATGACTGTTGAAACTACTTAAATACATGAGATTGCAAACGCACGACTTGGTCACACTATCCTACGTCAGATAAAAGTTCAATTAAATCCTGTGGCACACTTGTGCAATCCTTACATATCCAGTCCCAGGGAAGTCAGTAGGAGTGTTCACATACTGGGTGTTCATCCATATGAATAAGAGTTACATAAATGGGCTCTGAAACGGCTCTATTTCAGTCAAATTCCAAGTCTTTTATAGAATTTTTAGGTCAAGAAGACTAGAGTGAAACACATACATCATTCCCAAGTTACATCAAGAGTAGCAGTCAAAGTAAAACAGCGTGTTATACCTGTTTGGACCCCAACACTCTTCCCTTAGCTTTCTCTCCAAAAAGGAATAGAAATCTCACCACTACTTCAAAAACTATGAAGACCAGCAAAGAAAACATTCAGCCCTATCAGAAAGAGCAGCAGGACTTTAAAAAAATAGATCATCCCCTTGCTTCTCAACCCTGTCAGGTACATGGCACCTTTTAACTTCAAAGAGTTTTGAAGCCTCAAGAGCAGGCAGGATTTCACTGTCTACCACCTCAGGCAAGGCCAAATACATAAGAAACACTTTTCCTTGTACTACACATTTTGTATTTATTTCACCCATTTTAAAATATCCCATAGCTGGGTCTTATTAAGTCAATAGATGTCACTGGGGTTGTTCCAGAATAAAAACAAATGTAGAAGCAGTGACTCATGGCCTGTTTCTTTCCAAGAGCTATGTAAAACTTGTGTGGCTTCAGACTGCCATTTTCATGTGATTTTTCTTCTCTTCCTGTTTGCAGCTCCACAGCAGGACTTGTGTGTTAGAATAAATCCAAATCTCAGCAAAGAAACCAAGTCAAGCATTTCCACAGCTCAACGTGGCTTTTTATTAAGACCACGCCAGCCTACATTATTTTGACATGATACAGTAATTTGAGTAATTTTTAAAGTATTACTTTTTTGCCTGTCAGCTTAAGGGCACTGCCAACATCTTCTCACCAAGTATTTTACATATTCCTTTTAATTTAAATGGCCATTCAGGTTTAAATCACGCATATTCCATAAGTTGTCCTGAAACTGGCTCTGATAATGAAAGCTGATTTCCTTAACTTAGCCATTGAATAATAATAAAACAATTCCGATATATTATGCTTATATATTTCTCATCATAAATGTCAACTTCCATGGCAAAAAAAAAAAAAAGCAGCTCGGGTTCCTTGCTGATTTTTGCCTCCGTGAGCCTCAAAGAGGGCAGAAAGAAGGGGCTCTGTGTCCTACTCTAAATTGTATGTACTATATTCAGGTCAGTTCTGCCACCCTGAATACCCTAAAGACAAGAGGCACAGTCTAAAGCCACTGAAATGTCTCACACCTACTAAAAATGTAAAAAGCACTAAGGATTAAAAAAACCAGCTTGATCCTCTAAACACAGGCTAAGTTTACAGGACTAAAAGTAAAAATTTTTATGATCCCAGCATGCTTCTTTAGGGCTGTGAGACTACATAGAGCCCTAAACATTATTTTTAAAGCTACTTTTTAAAAAAAACTCTGCAACATCTTTGCTTCACCACAGCACTTCACTTTGAACAGAGAAAGCAGCAGGTTCTTGGGTGCAATCCGGCATTAGCTACTATCAATAACAGCAAATCTTCATGAGGAAGACCAAATTTACCATCACCTGGGACAATCTCTTTATCACTACAGTCCTCCGCATGGAACCAAAGCCCAAAACCAGCCAGGCTGGGAAAGCCCCACATCACTGAAGCAGGGGCAAGAGCCCATCTTTCTACCTACAGATCCCCAGAGAGCTGTAAACCCACTGCAAGCATCTGAAGACAACCCCATCCTGTTGCCACTGCCATTGTTCCCCTTCGATGGCTCATAACAGCTTACCTAATGTATTTTTCTTTATGCTAATACATGTTAATGTGAACACCTGCTAATTACCCAGGCAGTTGCCATTTGCCTGTGCAAAGAATTCATCCTGAGTTCAGCCTTCACAAAACACCTTGTCGCGCTCTTTTCACATTCAGAGAGGTTTGGGCACTGCTCCCACTCCTACTGGGCTGATGAGATTGGGCTTGTCAGGAGGTGGAGCACAACATACTTATTCCACAGTTTTACCTGTTCTGACACTTCTTTTTTTAAAACATCATGTTACACAGAGAATTGCAAGCTCTACGACAGGTCATTACAGTGCAAAGAAGGACTACGAGGGATACTAGAGCACTAAGAACAACGCAAAGATCTATTTAAATTGAGTCTTTTTATGAAGAAACCATGTATGAGACAAGTGGGTATTTCACCCAAAGAAATCAAAATGCAATAAAAGGGAGGAATTTAACAAATTATATAGGTGAAGTACAAACCAGCTCAGACACAGTGCAACACCTACTCACAGCATCATACACATCAGACACCAGAGGCCAGACTATTTAGAGTCTACTGAAAGCAAAGACAATATTCCATCTACAGAGTTGAAGTCGCAGCCCAGCTTTTCAGCATTCAGTAAATATTGCAGTATTTTCCCCCAAGCCACTGAATTGCTAACATTTTTTCTGGTGATCTACACTCACCGCTGGACAGCATTTAATGAAGGGCCAGCTAATTGCTACCTACCGTACTCACCGCTGGTGCTGAGGTGCTCGTAAAAGTCTAGGAAAAACAACACAAGGCAAAGTTAAGAAAACTAAGCTACACGTTAAACTCTTATTTTAGGCTGACATTTTAAAACATCTCACATTCAAAACCATACTTAGCGCTATGCTCATTAATGACACTCATTAGGTGCTTTACCGACCACCAAACCCATTGCAACCAGATTCTTATTTCCTTGACACAAAGCTTTTTCTTTTAAGGAAGCACAGTAAGTAACACTGTTAGCCCCAAAACACAGCTTGACAACGCAGACATGCCACGAGGTTCTGTAAAAGGCTAGACGAGGAAAACCATCCTTGCGACCATGACAGCTGAGGAACAGCAAAGTTGCCTTTTGTGGATTTCCCACACACCTCAAACAGCTCGTTCTCCTCTGTGATCTTCACTGGAATATCAAACAATGTTACCCACTTTATGCTTGCTACCAGCTTCTTTTGCTTACCTCATTAGAACTTAAATTTGATCCCATTGCAGTCCCAGCTGCATATAAGTCCAATATGAAAAGATAGCGAGTTGTAGAGCTGGCAGGAACTCCTCATGCAGATTAGGGGTGGAGGAATAGGGATTTTAAAACCAGGCTCTCCCGCCCCACCCCTTTATTATTCCCAGTCATTAGGCAGTCCCCTCCCTGCTTCCTGCAGCCTATGAGAGCACCTCAACTGAGTCAGCAAAACCAAAAGCAATTCCTTTTGTACCTACTGTGATGTTTGGGAGCAACACTGAAGCCCCTTTCTGTGGAGGGATTGCTTCCTTGAAAATATTACTGTTTAAAAATCGCTCTGCATGTACACAACAACTCTAACCGCCATGCAAAGCGCTTGTGACTAACTAAATCACAGCTCTCCAAGTATCTCTACACTGCTGCCATTGCACTGCAAGGTAGTGGAGAGAGATCTCAACAGCTTCTTCCCAAACCATGACCTCAAATACCTGTAGCAGTCTTCCCATAGCAGCTTGCAGTTCAGCAAGGGAAGTGACCCCATTGCAGTGCCACAACTAAGTGATTGAAGGACCCATGGTCCCCTGAAGCTACTTTGAGCATTTCTGTGCCCTCGCCATATGCTCAGTATTCTTTGCCTGGATATGTAGTGCATATAGAGAAAAACGTGGACATGGATTCCCGTGTCCAGAAATCTTGCAGTTTGATTTTAAGTGCAACGAGAGGGAAGGGAGGAACTATAATCAGTAGGTGAAACTTGGGAGTGGAAGGGTGAGGCAAGAGAGGGGGTTGTGCTCTCCTGCGTGGATCCAAGGAGCACAGCAGTTCCTCAGAGCTTACTTCAAAGGGCTCCGGTGTGTGCTTGCCCTCACAGTGGGCCCAGTGGGTGCCCTGAGGGAAACACTGAGGCACAAAACCCTCCCTGATTTCTCTTCAAGCTGGTGTGCACTGCCTGTAAGGCTAGTGCATTATAACAGCCCTAAATTGGCGTATATGCGCAGGCTCATAGATTTTGGAATGTGCAAGACTGGACTCAGGCTCTGCCACCCTTTTTCTGGCCTCTCTCCTTGGTGACAGGAGGCAGCTAGTACTCACGCTTGCATCATGAGAGCCAAGTGATTATTTTTAAATCAGATTTCTTTCACTTCATGCAGGAAAAGAAAGTAACCTTGCAAACTGGAGTGGATGCCACCTAAGTGTGCTCCCCTGTGCCATGGAGGCCAGTATCGAAACAATTCTGCACAGAGGAAGAGAGGTGGTGTTGTCCAAGGAATGTCGCTAGACTAAAATCCTCTTTTTACACAGGAGTCTCTTCCTTCTATGTTGACATCTGTGTGATAAACATGTGGTGACTATTCAGGTCTTACCCAAAATGTGCAGTTGCACTATCTGGTGGTTTCCACCTAAAGCATTTAATAGTCTGCTGCTCGCTCCATAGTCGCACTTTGCACAGCCTTCTCAACAGATATGGAATCGAAGTGGCTCATAAACATGAACCTGCAGTATCTGAAATGCTCCTTGAAAGAAGAACTAAAAGGTATTTTCAACGGACATGAGCATCTCTACCCCAAAGACAAAATGTCTCCTTTAATTTCTGTCTTTATATCTGTATTAAAGAATTATGAACAAATTTAGGTGGAGCAGTCATAGCTGAGAATCACTTGTGCTAGCACAAAACTAGTCTTTCCAGCTTTTGAAAAAAAGAGTGGAAAACTTCCAGTATTAAAATTTAAAGTGGGAAATTGCTTTCATTAAAAATGTCTGTAAGCATCCTCTATGAAAGGAAAGAAAGTAGGTTATCCAGCTCAACTTCTACAAGTTGTTCTAGTAGATGTAGACACCTTGAAGACAACATACCGTTCCAGCTGTTTCACAGCCAGTACAAGACTCCCTGACATTACATTCTCTTATCCACATCTCTTTTAGGATCCATAAGTCAGATACTACTTCCCGCTGAATGGTTTACTGATGTTCAGATTGTTTTCCCTCTCTCAGTGTCATCATTGCCATACCCAAACCATGTTCCTAAGTAATTCTTCCTCTCCCGCTCATGACCAAGTTTTGTAGCTGACGTGGTCTTCCTTTAACTGCTCCTTGTCCAAGTCACACAAGAAGGCTTTGTAAGCCCTTACCATCACTGAGAAAATTTTAACTGTTGATGGCTTATTCACTGGTCTCCATAAGCACAACCTGCTTCAAAACAAACAGTGGCTTCTTTAGTTTGTCCCACTGACATTTTAGAGGCAGAAATGTGTTCCTAGGATTATTATTTCACAAAGATTACTACTTCAAAGCTTAAGTATCATGTTTTGGGTTTTTTTAATTTTGCCTTAGTTCTTCCACAATTCAAGGAGAATTTTAAAGACAACCATCAAGCATATAGTAAGTAAATTAATGGGTGAAGTTACCCAAAGTCTAAAGAGCCATATATCGGCTCTTTTTAGCAATTACATTTCCAGAGTAACTAACTGTAAAATGGTATTGATCTTCACATACATTTTACTTACACTCTTACATTACTTTTTAAAGACTAGAGAGACTGCTACTGACGAGGGAACACACAGCAGTCTCTTTAAAGCTCTGAGCAATAACAAGGAAAGTGAAAGGGAAAATACAATTTTCCTCTGCTCTCCATCTACTTTACAGTGCATGTTTACACACACATGATTTTGTCTGTGTCTTAATTAAGGCAAAGTGAAGCAAATATGAATACCTTGCTGATCTGAGGCAGTCTAAACTACCCTGTTGCAAGCACTAGTTTCCCCAAAGTGATATTCAGATAATTGTATATTTAAGTGCACTAGGTTGCAGGCAGCAACAGCAGCTGCATCTGATATCCCATGATTATCTTCTATAGCACTTTGTCACCTGATAATCCAGGACTACAGAAATGTATGACTAATGGGGGATTTCATATTATTGCAAGAGAAAAGTATCCCCGTACCACCTTCGGGATGACAGTAGGAGTTGGTCATCACTTAAACACCTTGAACATAACAAGAAGGGCGAATATCCAAAAACACGGTACAGATGTCACAAAATGACAGTCAGGTATCACACTAGACAAGAAATACTCAGAATTAACAAATAAAGCAAATGAACAAATAAAGGAATATAGTGTCAGATCTACAGTTGGAGTGCAAGCAGTTCAAGTCAAATTCCAGTTCCACAATGGACCTAAGATCAAAAATCTCTGCACACAAGAAGATTTACAACGGATGAAAGTGACACTTCCTTCCTCGTTTCAGTCTCTAAACAATCCAGGTTTGGCTAGATACTTTTTGCTCTCCCATGAATTCTAAAGCAATTGTCTGGCTTATAAAAAAAAAAAAAGGAAATACAAATATTTCACTTTCACATTAACATGTTGGCACTTACTTTCATGTTTATACATACAACATCTTCAACATACCTGTCCTTCAATACTCTACAATATCATTGATGTTTTCTATCGCATAAGGTCACAAAAGACGTCACATAAGATACAAGAAAGGACATTCCAAAAAGGCATTTTTAGAGTAGGGGGCACAGGTTAGAGAAAAAAGACTGAAAATTTTTGTATTATCCACTCATAAGGAGAAGAGACATTCAGTCTGAATCTCAGTTGAAATTCCTGAGAATGAAAGGTGCAAAGTCAGCCACTGGAGAGAGATATCACACTAGCTGAGTGGGGTGGGGGGAGATTATAGTTTTGCTTAACACACTGTTCTGATTATGACATTTAAAAGACTATTGAGAAACTTGATTAAAATGATTCCACATGCCTTTGATCCGTTTTGGAGAGATAAAAATCTCGCTCCTCCTACTCACTAACCCGAAGCAATTGGGCAGTTTTGCCATCCAAAAATCATCACCAAAGTATTGGGCCTGCTGCTCCCAAGAGATGCAATCCTGCCTCAGTTTTGTTGCAACAGAATTTCAAATCCAACCCTCGTCTCAAAAAGCAGTAGCTCACAACCTTTATCTCTGCCTCTTCCTGTGCCCTGTACATCTGAGCATCCAGCAGCAACTCTCTTTACCTTTGCAGGAACAGTCTAAGGTTGCCTGACCTTTCCTGGTTCATTCAACACTTCAGACACTGCTCAAGGAGATTTTTCTCTTTCCTAATCCCATCAGACCACAGGCATGAGGAATACCAGCGCCAGCCTGTGTCCCCTAATTAGCCAGTGATTCCTTTGGCATAAATGCAGCAAGACACATAGCCCCAGACCTTTACAGGGAAATCTAGAGCCAATTTGAATCCGAACCAATTCTCAGAATATCAGGAAGTTGCCTCATGTCACCAGCTAATTAAGGGAGTAACTTCACCTACAAATAGCCGGAGAGATGTTTGAGTCTTAACAAAGACTATAAAGATTCACATTTAATTGCTTACAGGATCATGTCATTGCATTTAGCAGAGCTTGTATGACAGCTCACAAACAGGTGCTTTCAAAAAAAGAAACTGTAGTTGACCTACCTGGATTTTAAATAGAACAACTATGCCAATGAATATGCCTGGATCACTTTGAAAAATCCAGCTGATGTGTCACTGAGCCTCAGCTCCTTTAAAAAATAGCACCAGTAACACTGAACTTCTCTCTTTTGTTATTTTTAATAGTTGGCGAGCCACTTGAGCAAACATCTTTTCCCCCGTCCTTTTACACTGCCTTCACCATCACAGGCAGGATTCTGAGGTACAGCTGCAATGTGAAGAACATGAATAGGCTTTCATAGGGCAGAAAAAGAAGCCTTTCCTTTGCCAGACAAGAAACCATAGGAGTCCGTTGTGGACAAAACTCGCAAGCCACCAAGGTAAGACCACTGAGCTTGGCGAGCCCAGGGAAAACGTTAGCCCCCTGCAGTGTTAGATCTTAGATCCAGGTCCCAGCCTGAACACCAGCATTTGTCTGACATTCCTCCAAGTCAAAATACAGAGCTGCGAAGCCAGATAATTTGGACAGGCAAAGATTTTTCCAATGGCTCGCTCAACAGGCCCAGATTTGTCAAAACGGACTCCCTTTCCTCTGCTCATTCTAAGTCATCCTAATTTTCTTGATTTGCTGCCAAAATCATCACCACACCTTGGGTGAGTAAAGCTGAAGGCCCAGTGCAAAGTGTTGCAACCACCAAAAAACAGTTGGTGGAATACACCAGGCGCAAAGTGCATTGCCTTTGTTACATCTTCCTGGAGCTGTAAAAACTAATCTTTAAAATTTTTAAAATACTTAGCAAAAAAGTTTAATCGAATTTTTAAAACCCCATCTCATAATTGTTCAAAAATAAACTTATGAACACCAGTGAGCTGTCAGAGTGACATCTTCCTTTTCTTCTTTGCTCACAGAAAACTATTGCCATCTTACCGGTGAAAATTAATATCAAATTATCCTAACCAAAGGGAAGAAAAGAAGGTGGAAAACTGGCTTTCTGATTAAGAGAGCAGAGTTGAAAACGAAAGATTTACCAGTAACTGAGAAAGAGTTGCTGGGCTTGACCACCTTAGATTCATGAGATGCAAAGGTTACTGCCAACAGTTTCTTCTTATAAAGGGAGACTTCCTCGGTTTGATTCATATCGCAGCAAAGCCTGATAGGAGATACCTGCTAGTGTTATGTGCTGTTAATTGATCTGATGGACAGAAAACGGATTGCCGTAGAGGAAACAAGGTATGATGTTAGCTCCTCCTTATCAAACAGAGATCTGTCAGACTGGATGACAGAGTCCATTCCCTTCTGACCATAGCACATGAGAGGGAGACACAAGATGTGACAGTCCCAGGGTAAGGAGATACGCTGCTGGCATAACAGATGGATGTACTTTGTTTTGGTTTATATATATATACATATATATACTTCAGCATTCGAAAACACCAGTATTTGGACTTGTAAATCTCTCATTACTATCCCAGTCATCTCTTAAACACAGAGTTTCCTCCCGTTTTTCATCTTCAACTGTTGAAGTGGCAATTTTTCTTTCATCCTTCCTCAAAGGTCATCAGCAAAGCTCATGGATGCCTTTGTTCCCTCAATATTTGATTTCTTGTTATCAGAAGCAAGAACCATTTTTTTCCCAGATCAACTCACTCTCTGAGCTGAATCCATAGAGGTCCATAGAACTTAATTAAAAAAAAAAAAACGTACTTCAGTGATTGCATCCGTAAGACTCTTATTTTTAATAAGATTATGCACAAGTACTTAGTATTTGAAAGGTAGTTATTACACTGTACAAGAGAAAATAAGATCTAAGAATGATCAGTTAAATATATTTTCTTAAACAAGCATTTAACTAAAACTAGTATGGAAATGTCATGAACACTCCTCATCTATGCTCTGGATGCTAGTGGGAATAAAACTGTAGCAGCAGCGACACACTGACCATCATAACATTGCAGAAGTAAAAGGAGTTAGTCTTGCAGATTTTGTTGCCGTTGAGAACATCTGTGGGCTTGCAGCAGATTAATAAACAAAGAGATGGTTAAAACTGTTTTTCCAAACCCAGCAAGTGTAGGATTTGAAACCTTAGCTGCTATCCTCAGCTTCCAAATCTACTTGGTTGACAATAGTTCAGAGAGAAGTTCAGCACAAGTGGATGCTGTCAGATGATTTTTATCAGACAGCTGCCAGAAGAAGTAGGCTGTTATACATTGATCGCTCTGGGGTAGTCCATCCAAAATGTAAACTCGGTGCAATGACAGTCAGGCAGGTAAATTCACTGAAGGCTAGGCTTCTGCCTAACACACGGATACTGAGAAAATAGGAGACACCTTGTGCAGTTCCATTCTTCAATTATCAGCCTTTCTTTTCCTGGTGCAAACATTTTTGGTACGTGGTTTTCTCCTTACCGTCACAAGCAAAGATCTGTGAACAAGGCAAGGCTTTGTTTGATCTTTGCTTTGGTCCCTGGTTCAAAGACCGCATACCACCAAGATTTGCATCCAAATCTGCCACCGACTGGTGGCAGAAATCTCTGATCTCTTTCAGCCTCCGACTGGAGGCTGAAATCTCATTCTCATATGGCTGTATATCCAAATAGGACCCTATGGCTCTACAGCCACATTTCCATTCCCTAAAACAGTGAATTTTTAAAAGTCATCATGATTTGCCAGTGGCTTTAATACCAGAACCAGCGTTAGTCCTCACACACAGTACTGAATAAAATACTTTTTTTTTTTTTAACAAGCTAACAGTGATGTTGATTCTGGATGGATTCACGTTCCCCTGATATTTATTCGCCATTACCAAAACATTTGTATATCTCCTTCTGATAAGATTCATCAAAACACACTTTTAGAGAGTTTAGACAACTTAGGCAATGAAGAGTTTTTAAATCGCTTCTTTCGTTCCACTGCAGTTCGCAAAGCCTGAAGAATTAATTGTTTATTATTCAGGATGTTGTAGCTGCACAGATTCAGCAGCTTGTTGAAATTCTCTTCAGTATATGTAAGCAGAGCAGTGCTATAGGGACCAGTACAGTTGGAGACATCTACTCTTCCCTGCTCCACCTCTGCAGGACTGCGTTCCACACCTGAAGTAAGAACATGGCAAAGTTCAACACAGCGTTAATAAGGTGGAAGACTCCTACCAGGTAATGCAAAATACACAGTAACAGCCACAAGAAAGCAAATTCTCTCAGGAAAATGGTTCAGGATTTCATTACTTTATAGATACTACATCTGCTGCAGTAATAAAATCCACTACTTTGCTCCTTGACTACAGCCACAGCTGATCCAGACTTGACTGGCAGAACTATGTTCCCATGCAAAACACTTTCCTCTCTAAACTGAAGTTTTCCATCAGATCATTTCACTTTTGAAGATTTGGAATTTCATATTTTTAACTTTTCAGTTGGGTACTGAGATGACAGCTCCTTAACTACCAACAGGTAGAAAATGACACCAGGAAGCTCCTGGATTGGGAATTCTCCCTCTCAGGTGGCTGAGATTTTAAGCACAGTTAGCAGGACAACTAAGATGATGAACTACATGAGGTCTTTTCCAATAAGATGGTACTTGGATTTTTGTTCATTTTTTGAATGAACAAGCAAAACAGGAGTTGCCTGCAAAAACTGAAACTAAATTTGTCAAGTAGTTTTTCTGGTGAAACAAACAAATCAACAACAATTCTATTGCCGAAATAAAGAAAATAATCTGGCAACTTTTGCAAAATGATAGATGTCAACACAACTTGCTACCCTGGCAAATCCTTTACTTCATTATACATTTTCAGCAACTTCTAGTCTCAATTTTCTTTCAGGTAAACAAAGTACCAAGAGGATTCTAGCTTTGTTAACAAAATAAATGTAGTATCTCATTACAAGAGTGTTGAGGGACAGTGTTATCTACCAGTGGATAGAACTTAGAAGCTGCCTCCTGTTCTTTATTATCAAAGGAATGCAAACAGTTCCAAGTGCCAGATAAGGGGTTTTGCCTCAAGCTATTCATGCTTTTATTTATGAAACTCTTAAGTTCAATCCCTGACTAGTCGGCCAACACTATACCCATCACAACAGGACTGGAAATATGGTAACTTAACCAAGAGGTTGAGAGGATTGGGCTCGTTCAGCCCGGAGAGAAGGCGGCTCCAGGGAGACCTTATTGTGGCCTTCCAGTATCTGAAGGGGGCCTACAAGAAGGCTAGGGAGGGACTTTTACAAACGCCTGTAGTGATAGGACAAGGGGTAATGGGTTCAAACTGGAAGAGGATAGATTTAGATTGGAAATTAGGAGAAAATTCTTCACTCTGAGGGTGGTGAGACACTGGCAGAGGTTGCCCAGGGAAGCTGTGGATGCTCCATCCCTGGAGATGTTCAAGACCAGGCTGGATGGGGCTTTGAGCAACCTGGTCTAGTGGGAGGTGTCCCTGCCATGGCAGAGGGGTTAGAACCAGATGATCTTTGAGGTCCCTTCCAATCCAAACCATTCTGTGAACCTATGATTCTTGATTTAGAAGAGGAATGAATTCAATATATAAACTGGATGTGACAACCTCAAGAAACGATTGAGTCATGCTGTTGACTTACCTGGTGCCTTGTATTTTTGGAAGGTATCACAAACCAGTGGGAAATAGGCCAAGACTGGCGCCTCTAAGCTGTCCTCAAACACATAGCACTCCTTCAGGTGTTCACGGTCTTCCTGGCTCAGCTCTGTGCTGGGAAATGGGATCCCATGCTCCAAACAGTACTCTGAGAAGAGGTCCAGTGGCTGGTTCAACAAAGAGGAGAGTTGCAACACAAAAAGAGGTTGAAATAAGGCTACCAAGCCTCATGAATGATACCTTGCTGCACTAGGCAACCTGTGATTTGTATGTTAACAAACAAGGCTAGCTAAGCACTGCAACAAGCATATCCTCTTGATCTCTCGATTTTAAAATATCTTGAGTAACAGAAATTTGGTAGATTTGCTAACTATACGTTTTTAAAGCAAGATTACTGTTTTCTGAAATTTATATGAAACCCATAACATTTTTGTGATTTAGTAGGCACAGTAAAGGATTTGGACCAGGAAATTTTGATTACATATGGCATCTCAGGTCACAGGTTCTTGAGTGTTTTCATTCAGTGCATCTAAATAAGATGTGTGTTGACACATCTTCATGTCCTCCTACACATAAATTACATTAATTTCAATCATATTCACTCCCCATGTTTCTTCAAATACAGCAAAACAAAGAACCTAAGTGAAACTTATGCAAACACCAAGAGTCAAACTGATCACTGATATGATAATTTAACTTAATAAAAAGCAGACCATTTTCTGAACAAAGAGGTAAAGAATCACTACTTAAAAACATCACCAGCGTCTGTGATCCTCCGCCGTAATTTAAATGCAAAATGACATCGACTTTCCTCTCCGGCCTGAGAATGGGTGGGCAGCTGGTGTTGATGAAGAAAGCTGTATCTACCAGCTTGAGGTAGTCATCCATTTCATTCAGCTGGTTGGGAGAAGAATCCAGCACTGTGTCTGAAAGTCAGAAGCTTACATCATCAATTAATTACTGCAGGAGCAAACCAATTTTTTTTTTCCAAATGAGCATAACAAGGAAAGAAAGAAAAGACCGCCCACACTTACACTGGGTTTTGTGTCAAAGACATTTGTCTTTGATACAATTTTTGCATCTATTGCTCAACTCTGAGATCAGTAAGAGGGAGCAATTTTGAGACTCAGCTTCATCCAAAGTGATATATTAAGCTGCTTTTCCAACTGGTATAAATTTATGGCTATTGAGCATCAGTGGAAGTTTTAAGTCATTCTTTTGTGGCTTTTCCTAGGAAAAATAGAATTTAAGCAAGCCTGCAGTGGCTTCTCCAAGAGAGAAACAGAGCAGCACTAAATCATCTGAGGCTCCGCACAACCAATTTCACAGACATATTAATCAAATATTAATCAAAATTTGCCTTTACTCTAAAACTTATCAAATACTTGTCCTCAGCAAGTATCAGCACTCAAATCACCTTCAAAGATGCATCTAAAGCAAGTCACTATTACCTTTCCACATGCAAAAGTTCTCATTCTCTAAATACTTGTTATGAAGCTGCAAGCCCTTGAGGAAATTATGGTAAGTTGAAACCACCGGCCGTCCGGTCATCATTTCTCGAAGAGTATTGGAAAGGTAACCTCTGGGAATGGATAAGCAAGTTGTCTGCTCATGAGGCTTCTTGGGCAGAGCAGGGTGTTCCTCTGTGGGAAGAATGAGAGGAGGGTGTATGTCTGCATTTGTTTAGAGTCCTCCTCTGACACTAACAATAATAAAGAAAGAGGGGCTGGGCAGCCAAACCACCTCGGACCCATCTGTGATGGAAAGCACGCACCAACATGTAGTCTGTCCTGGGCAGAGGTGGGTTTCAGGGTCACAGCATCACCCTGTTGTTCCCCCCGTGGCCTCTCCCTCCCCAAAGGACTCATGGTAACCCTCTTATGACTAACAAAACTCCCCAAGGATGTTGCACAGTGAGCAGTGCAATGTTTTTCCTGTTTTCCAGCACAACTGTTTCTCTCCTGTTTTTCCTTCATTCCCAAAGGCTTGGTGTACCCTAACCCAGAAATAGGACACAAAAACAAACCCTTTACTAAATGCCAGGTTTCACATTCCAGGGAAGTGTGAAGACAACACAGACGTAAGTGAAAAGTAATCCAAATAACTAACCAATGTCATGTTCAGTGCCTCGGGTCCATCTATGCCAGAAGTCCTCTGAATGACCCGAGAGGTAGACAGCATCCATAAAATTCTGGGAAAATATATTACTCCATGTGCCTTGAAAGTTTGAAAGAAAACCCAAACAAAACACATTTAATACTACTATGAATTTTTAGAGCACAGCTATGGCAACTCACTTGGATTCAGTCTCTGTGGTTGTTTCAATTAGCACTGTTTTAGTTATTAAATATGAATTTATGTTATTATATGATATTAGTATGAATCTATTTTATTATGATATGATATGATATTATATTATATTAGTATGAATACCAAATGCTAGACACTTAATATCTGGCTTATGATTAGGCTTTTTATAAAAGTCAGACTGTGATTTTAAATACTTGAAAAGATCAGTTCTCACACGTGTGTTCTGCTGAACTGAGAAGTTCAGCAAATTAATAGCATTTGTCTCAAGAATTTGCTTCCTCTTGTCACATTTGGCTGGTTCTTATGAGATTTAAATTGCATCCAATACATGATCTGGTGTAGTAGTATAGCTACTTGCAGACCAGTAGCTATTAGATGTAGCCAACTATGTGGTTATAAAGGTGATGTTTTTCTGAGATAGCAAATCACCTTCCAAGAAGCAGATGCGGGACTCTGGGATCTTCTTCATCAGGTGGCCCATGAAGAACTCGCTACCAAAATCCTCTGAACGAACATAGGCCCCATATTTCAGGAAACCCACCTCATAAGGTGTGAACTCTACCCACTCTGCAAATAATGCATCAAGAAGAACTTATTGCAGCCACCGAACACATGTGAAAATAACAGCTTAGAGAATCAAAAGCTGGAAGAACAAGGCCTGTAGCTTCAGCATGTTGGGGACAGACAGTTCTAATCACCACGTTTTGAAATAAACAGGTGCCCCTCAATCGATTGTGTGTTAGACTGGTGAATGCAAAAGCTAAATTCACCTCTTCCACCAACATTGTGAAAATCCATCCAGTCTGAAGTTCAAGTCTATTTCTATAATAGGAAGCAAAAACTGGGGCTGAAAGTTCACCAGCTGCTAAGGCCCTGCACAAGATGTGACATTTTTAGTTCTTCTGAGTCAGCAACGACACCAGCTACCGTTCATTCTTAGATTCTGACAATCACTGCCTTGTGAAGCTAACAAAACTGACCAAAACCCACTCAAACCTTGGCTGAACATACTGAGACCACAAATTGTGGCTAGGAGGAGATGGTCAGGTTCAGTTGCAGGACCTCCTGCTTCATTTGGGCCAGAAAACACCACAGAAATAGTGAACCAGGGCACAGAGCGCTGCCTCTCCTCAGCTCCCCCTCTGGCTGCTGGGAGCTGCCTCCTGCTCTCACCCCCTCCACATCTTACCCTCTTGCCCCTTCCTTGCCCTCCTTCCTCAGCTCTTCACAGCTCTCTTGGACCACAGCCAGCCAAAAGAGGTTGTGAGGAATAGGTGGGGATGAGAGAAAGAACAGCAAGTGGCGGCTCTCAAGGCTGCCCACAAAAGGCATCTCCACCCCTCACAGAGCAGTGTCTTCACACAGGTATCTCCCTACTATACTATTAGGATGCATGTTTTCCACCCAAGTCAGAACCCAGATGTGAAAACAGAGGAAAAAATAAATTATTTAACAGATTGATTAGCTTGGACTTGCATTAAAAGCTTTGGGCATTCACTTAGGATTAAGAGGAAACTCCTTAGATTTATAGAAGTGTGTATAATAATCGTTACCTTTAAAATCCAGAGTACTAAAGTCATCCTTGACATTGAGGGACAGGTATATTGGCAGCGGATTCTGCCCCTGATTTACTGCCAGTTGCTGATCAGAGAGTTTGTGAGTGCTTTCCTGTAGAACAGTAGTCATCATAAAAGATGAACAGGATGCATAGACTTAATACAGTATCTAAGCATGGACTATCAATGAAACGTCTCCTAAACCTCAGCAGATTTTGTTCTGTGTACTTCACTCAAATGTGTTCATGTGTTATCTGTCATCAACCTTCATCAAAGCATTATCACTGATGCTTCTTGGAATTTCGGAATGGGGGATAGCAAGAGAATGTGAGAAACTTATCTGAGCAGTCACTAGGCTATGACTTGCTTTAAGGAACGATAAAGATATTTAGCTACCTTGGCGGTGCTGCAGATAAAAGTCAACCAGGGCCCATTTCATTCAATACAGCTTTGTTTGCTGGTAGAGCTATCTATTACTATGCCTGAACTTAGCTTTGTCAGAGCCACCTCTCCTCTGTATATTACTAGAATGCTCATTTGATATGAAACTAACGATGGAAAATCAGTTTCATTAACACCCTGACCTTTTACACACTCAGACATTTCCCCTAAATGCTTACATTTGAGACTGTGTGATTTTCCTTCTAAAAAGCAAAAGAAGGACCACCCAGAAGTTTTGAGAGCCTTTCCTATAACTGAATCCAGAACTATAGACGGAAGTTAGAAATCCTCTGGAATAAGAGATGGATATACAATACCTGATGATGCAGCATGCACTCAATGAAGAGTCCCCATAGATCTGTAAAGGACAGCTTGTGCCCCTCTTGCTTTCTTTCACAAAGCTTCTTTTCATAGTATTTCATATGATCCAAAGAGAAACAGCGCAGCTTGCTCTTGCTCACATGTTTCCTGATATCGTCAATTGACCCTCTGAGATCCTTCTGTGACCAATTTGCATCTTCATATAACTTTGCCATGGTCCTGGTCAAAAGAAACACACTGTGGTTCATCACTGGGTACATGAGAATTCATGGGCTTATACCACACTTGAGTGTTTTGTTTCAGGATACACAAGGATCTTGACCTCTGACTTTAACCTTGGAAGAGTAGTTCAAAGCTCAGGCAGAATTCAGATTATACAGCCATATTTTTGTGGCATGGATACATTCAAAGTCATCCTAGCTTGTTTCTTCTCAGAATCAAGAGTAATTAAAACAACACAAATTAACATAAGCTTTTACTAGAATTACCCGTTGATTGTTCAGGTTCAAGCTGTAGCTTCTGTCTGAAGCCAGTTCCCTCAGCTGTTTCAAACGAAACATTAAGCAGGAGTTTCAGCAAACATTGCTGTGGATAAGGGTGAGACCTCCCCTCCTTGAGCACGCTCTCAAGCATGCTTGGTGATCTTCTTTCAAAGATTCAAGTCCCAGGACCTCAGCTGTATTGCTTCTCTTGCACATCTGCAGCATCTTTTCTGACTCAACATCTCATTTGTCTGCACCAGCAGCCAAAAGGTCTACTTCTCCCCCAGGAAGCAACCCCCATTTCTCACATTTCCAAGAAAATGCCAGCTTTTTGGCCTACCAGGCCCTATTCAGACCCTTGTTGATAGCCATAAATAACCACTTTTCAGTCAAAGTGGAAAACCAAAACACCTCTAGCCCCCGTCTTAACATAGGAATCTTTTCTGCCAGGTAACCAGTAAATGAGAAATGGAGCTGAGTCATACAGAATTTTCATCAAAAAATAACCATGTTTCCCACCCATTCTCTGCACTAGGCACCAAGTTTATGAATGTCCAGCGCCCAGGAGAACTCATAGTGTATGACAGAAAGGCTTGTATCCAAGTAACAGAACAGCTGCAGGTGGGTTTGTCACTTACATTGAACCACAGGGAGGTTTCTTGTAGCTAGAAGAAATAAGGGCTGCAGCACTGAGCCACTGAGCAGTCCCATGAGCACCAAAACGAAGCCAAGTAGTAGCATCACGTTGAGTAAAATTTGTTAGGGAGGCAATATGCTTCACCAGGTTACCACTTAGCTACCACAAACAGCAAGCACAAGCCCAGCTCTCCTTACCATGTTGTGGCAGATAAACCACTGATGTATGAGACACAGTCCAAAACACCTAACTCCTGGAGAGCCAGAAGACTGCCAAACATAGCCGTCATGGACCGCACTCCTCCTGCTGTGGTCATGACTGCAACCACTGGCACCTGCTCAAGACACAAAGGCACAGACTTATTCATCACCAGATGAGCATGCAGAAAAAGTAGCAGCAACACCCTGAGTCAGGTAGGTTTGGATTCAATTCACCCTCTTCATGGCAGAGCTTAGGTATACGTTTGAGTTGTGTAAAATTCGGTGGGACTTAGCATATGCTGAAAGCATCTTCCTGATCACTGATGCTTTGGTAAGTCAGAAGCCGTAAGCACGGCTCTTGCACGGCATAATCTATTATCTGATATGTAAAGTCTTTTCTAGATGTTTTTCATTTTTTCTGAAGTCTTTCCCTCAAAATACATTTTAAAATCCTGAGTGTAACTGAGGAGCACAGCAAAAGCTGATTGCATAATTTTTACTTCCTCTAAGTAAAAATTTATATACAACATTTGCTGTTCTCCAGGCAGATAACACCAAGCTTTACAGACTTCTTTTAACATTTTTTTGTTACTCATATTGCCTCCCTCCCTATATGTAATTTGGCCTTACTTTCCTCAGGATGCAGCAATTCTGATAGCCATCCTCCTTTGCTCCACAGGTAGCACTTAACAAAAACCAAGACAACATATTTATTCAGCTCTAGGAACACACCTTGTCATTACGTTTAATCTTGTCTTCATTGTATTTTACCATCTACTTGGGGGTGCTGGATTTTGTTTTTTAATTAATGTGACTCAATAACCCTTTATTCTCATTTAATAACAACAAGTCCTACTCTACTTGTTACTTAAGTTCATGAGCACTTTCACACGGCTGACAAACGTCGTCCTGCACACAGCATCAAGTGATGGGTGTTCTGGGAGCTGAACAGAGCAGTGAAGGAAATCCCACATGGGCTCATTCTCCCACTGGCCTCTCGGAGTCTTGCTTTAAGCACTACAGTCCCCTAAGAGGTCCATTTTTGTCCTCCAGTAACAGAGCAGCTACCTCCAAGTCCCAGGATCCTCAGGAGAAGACAAAGCAAGAGCAAACACACTGAAAGACACGTAAGACAGATGCTGCTGTACCAGTGTGCTAAGGGACACCAGCTGCACACTTCTTCTAGCAGCAGAGAAGGGAAGAGGTGCCAAACCGAGGAGAAACGGTCTCAGTCCAAGCAATAGAATTTCACCAAGCTTGGTTATACATAGTTCATCTGAACAAATGCGCTTTTTGAGGGTCCCTGAGTAAGGATGAAGGTTGGCAGAGAATAAAGGACTCCTGAGAGCTCCTCTGCGCCAAAAGTTCTTGGATATATTCTTAGGTGAAGTGGCAATCTTCCCTGTACATTTTAGACTAGAAGATGTGGAAGAGCTGTATGAGTAGTCACGCAAGTACGTCACATCCACTTCATTCAAAGTGGGACAGAATACCTTAAGTTCCCAAGACGCTGTCCCACATACCTCATCCTCCTGCAGGTCTTCATCTAGATGAAGAACATTTTTCAGAGCTGCAGCAACCACCTTCTTCCTTTTACAGATGAAATCTTGCTCCTCTGCGCATAGATCAAATCCCAACCGCAAATCTAAAGTCTTACAACTAGAGCACAAGAACAGAACAGGACATGTAAGCCGTTTCTAGAGCTACTGCTTGAGACTTCAAAGAAAGCCAGCCACAACAATAAACCAGTTTAAAAAAAAGTCTACTTCCATGCTCATGACAGTTCCCCTGTGCAAATGAAAGTAGGTATATGGTTATCACAGGCCCTGTATTTCTGCCTTCCTGTGGAGATTTTAGACTAGAATCATGTCCTGAACGACTTCACGCAATCATGAGGAAGTTAAATGAATCAAATTCTTTGCTGATGAAAAACAAGGAACATAACTGCATTCAAGCTGTTTCACATTAAGCTATGGAATTTGGACACCTCTTCACATTCTCTTGATATGTATGTGTTTCCTGAAGAGCAGGGGAAGCCTAAGCAGTTCCTCAAACTTAACACACTCTAGGCAAAATAACCCTAGTACCACATCAATTCTATACCTTCTATTTTCACAGGGCTACTGTTTCAGGGCTTTTTCAGCCAAAAGGTTATTTTGTCCCATCTATGACTCATAACTAACACTCCTTTAAAACCTCTGTTCTATCATCTGCCTGCAATTAGTGCTTGCAATGCAGCCAACTAATCAGTAGAGGGTAATGTTGCTCTTCAGAAAGTCACTGCAAGGCAGCCAATAAATTAATTCCTGTCCTCTTGAAAAATGAGCTGCAGAAGACTGGTAAATGCATAACGGTGTCAGAAACATATCAGAAACGTGTAAATGCATAACGGTGTCAGAAACATATCAGAAACGTGTTACACATAAATGTGTATGTATTATAGACAAAGGTTACAAGATAGAGGGATTCTTAAGTATCAAAATGAGGGAGCATCAACATGAGGAAAAACATTGTGATTGATTACACCCCATGACTACCTACCACTTAGGCTATGCTCAACTCTTGCCCACCAATTTAAAAGCATGTCTCATTTTATTAACCTTTCCCCATGTTTTAGCCTTCTTTAACCAATTAAAGTCTTTATTACTGGTTTTTCAATGAGCTAGTTTAAGCTATTTGCTTTCATCTAAAGATGATAGTATGAAAGGATAGGAGATAGCCTAAATAATAATTAAAAAAAAAAAATTACCTATCTTCTCCCTTCACAGACACCTCACAAGATTCACCCTGAGAATCGAGAATGAAAACACCATAAATTTTAAACAGAATTGAAAATCTGCAAAAGCAAGTTTTACAGTATTATCAATTATTCAGATATATAGTCTCACGATAAATCTTTGGTCTCTCCTCAGGCCACCTGCACACAATCATCACTAGGATCCTGCTTTTTAAATGCTTTTAAACCAATCAGTAATTCCGAATATGCTACTTTTTCCCTGAATAACAGTTAATTTTCAAGTGTATGCAGAGCTGAGCAGACACATAACTCAGCTAGTATATTTTCAGTAACAAAATAACAGAGCAGGTATCACACAGACATAGCTTACACTTGTTGAAATAATACTAAACGCTGTCAAAGGTTACTCACTCTCATCACTGTCACTTTCTTTCCCAAGTCTAGAGAGTGGAAAGGCACAGCCAGGGGACTGCTTACATCCATTTCCCTCCTAGCTGAACCACACTATAGTGAAGTGGGGAAAAAAAACTGTTATAAGTAGAAAATTATTTACAACCCCTAGGTACAAGACTACCAGAGAAGGGCTAATTCATCACACTTCTCCCAAAAGTTCCTTTAGCTGTTATCGCCATCCACAAGGAAAACATACACCACAGAAACAACCCTCCTTTGGCAGCATCATGCGCAGTCTGGGTTGACCGTGCTTGATGTAGTGGAACATGGTGGTTTCACTGCTTCCCCATCTGCAGCAAGGACCTATGGAAATATCCCGGGTTTCTTCATAGGATCCTTTCATTGCGAATGTGAAATCTCTCCCTAAGAACATGAAGCAAACCATAGAGAAATGTTAAATGTACCTAGCCCTGAAAAATAGCAAATTAAAACACTCCAAGTTGCAGTGTTAGTGCAGTCAACATCAGTTTGGGTCACAATGTTTTCCCTCCCTCATAATCAACCAGTGTGAACAAGGACCAGCCTGAATAAGCAGTAAAAGACCAGTGTAGCCTTGCAACTTCTTCCCTGCCAAGTGATGGAGAGCATGTGTAAGATCAGAGGATACCACCACCAGCATTCACATCCTCTGCATTTCCACTGTTGTCTTTCCACTCCAGATGGTTGCGTCTCCCCTCTTTTACTTTATGTTCTCATCATAGGCATTTCAGTTCTACCACACTGCAGTGATGTTTCTGAATCTCCCAACCACCTCCAGTTTTCCTTAAACTACACTGCCACATCACCTCCAGAGGGTTCTCACTACTAGCAAGTAGGTAATTCAGAAAGCATCTCAATCTCCAAGCAGCCCTGATACTAACAGATCAAATATTTATCTAGATTCAGCTGCATCTCCAAGTAGTGATAGATCATTTAAGTCAATAACCTCACTTGTGTAAGGGCTCTTCATTTCTGTGTCTTTCACGTGTACTTCCAAACAGGAAACTTCACGAGCCTGGAAGAGATAAGCAATAAAATCATCAGACACAGAATGGTTCAGGATCCTCACTGAGGATCTCAGGGTCCTGCAGAAACACCAGGCTTGGCCATGATGTCCTATGAATATGAAGCAATTGCACAGACTGATTCTCTTCTATACATCATGCAATACTGTGGTCAAGGGAGCTAAGATAAATGGGCACCTGTCCCATTACACTGAAATACCATTCAACCCCCAACAGTTAACATGACATTTTTCTCCCCATCTAGGCCATACTTTCATCTACAGAAGAGTAAGCTGAAGGATACCTGGAACTCTGTAGAACAACTGGACAGATGGGCTTGTACTTAATACCTGTAAAGGTATTAACCTTTGGGATGAAGCTGAAAACTCTCAAGGGAGTGCTGCATAGGAGAAAGTAGCAGCACAGGAGCATCATTTGGTTGGGCAGTGGAACAGGCTGCCAAGGGAGGTGATGGAGTCACCATCCCTGGAGGTGTTTAAAAAACGAGTAGATGTAGCACTTCAGGCTATGGTCTAGTGGTTAGAGAGATGTTAGGATGAAGGTTGGACTTGATGATCCCAGTGGTCCTTTCCAGCCGTAATGATTCTATGATCACACAGTACTTTGGACTTGGTGTGAAAAAAGTCTTTGGCTCCAAGACAGACATTCAGTAATAAACTCTGCAGTGACATTGGATTCACTCCCTTCCCAAGTTTCCTTGTTTTACTGCCATTTCACCAGTGAGCAGCTCACTGGCACTGTAGCAGAGCACTGGTCCAAGCCTCTCCCAGCACAGGACGCACTACAAGCATGACCAAATCCAAAACTTTATAACCACACCTGTGTCTCATCTGAAAAAGTGTAAAGATCAACTAAAGGCATAGTTCTTCCACTTACACCCTTCAGTTCTGCCCTACTATAAGAGCATAAGCATGAAAAAAATAGAACAATTACCACTAGCACGCCATTAGTAATGATGTTCTCAGATACACCTGGACTGAAAAGCAAAAAGGAAAGGCTTATTTAAGAGCGGGCATATAAGCAATAGTCTTTTAAATGCAAATAGTTCTCTGAGCTCAGTTTTTCTAGCTGCCAAGTGCCATCAGCACTTCTACCTTTCATCTCTGTCTCGTGTTCATTTCCAGGTCACAGACCTGTCCTAAGGACATTCCCTCTTTCTTACCTCCCCAATCAGCATCATCTCTCCTTAGACTGAATTACAAAATAAACACCCACCCTCAGCTGTAAATATTCAGTGAAACTGTCACTCAGGAAGGGATTTCACCAGATTCAGGAGAGAAATGCAACTATGAGGAAGATGCCGAGATGGGATGTCTGGTACAAGTACATGAAGCCACATCCCCAGTGCTGCTTTATCACTCTCTCTAAAATGCACGGTTTTCTGATGAGAAGTTCTGTAACATTTTGGCTTTACTCACACGTTCTCCAGTAGAAATTCCACTTCTAATTCCTCCTGATTCTGAAAATAAGATTTATATTTCATTTAAGGAAAATGAACAAATAAAACTTTTCCTTTGATAGAGCTCTGATGATCTTGTGTAACCCTCCCTTGCAAAGTTTTGCTATTCCCACACCCTCTGCATCAAAATCTAAACGGATGGAGCCTTCTTTGAACAGCCTTCCATTTCATATCTCTCCACTTCTCTACTGCTTGCAAACCAACCACCCCAAGGGGAAGTGGAGAGTAAGTATCATGGAAGAGGCAGTGAAGGTCCCATTATTCATTTATTAGTAGGATGAGATATGGTCCAATCAGTGCTGAGGAAGGGAGGTGTAACAGCTGAACAATGTAGGAGAACATACTTGAGAATAAATGGACCTAGGTGGTGAGCGTGTCTGGGTCAAAACAAAAGGATTTGCAGAGTATAGTGACTAAAAAAAAGGTGGAAGAGAGAGACCACCCTGGAAAACGAAAATTGCCAGGGTGAAGGGAAGAACAGAGAAGAGGGAAGACTGAAACTGTAAAGGGGAATGAGGGAAAGAGCTCAAGGGCCAAATCAAGATGAAAAATGGAAAAGAGTGTAAAAGCAGGGGACAGCAACAGAGAAGAGTAACACGTCAACAGCATTAGAAGAGCTGAATAACTGTATTACTTTAGTGCAGCCATTTGCTGGATCAGTCTGTACAGGACGCAGCCAATCCAGGAAACGCCACATAAAAAAATATCTCGGGGACATCTCTATCACCCACGGGGAGGAAAACGCTAATTAGTGGAAGATACAAATCTCATTCTGACAAGAGATGGTGACATTTTTTATTCATATTAATAACGGGTCCAGGCCTGTTCAACATCTTCATCAACGACCTTGATGAAGGGACAGAGTGTTTTCTCAGCAAGTTTGCTGATGATACAAAACTGGGAGGTTTGGCTGATACATCTGAAGGCTGTGTGGCCATTCAGCAGGATTTGGACAGACTGGAGAGCTGGGCAAAGAGGAACCTAATGAGGTTCAACAGGAAGAAGTGCAGAGTCCTGCACCGGGGAAGGAGTAATAAAATGCACCAGTACAGACTGGGAGGCGATCTGCAACAGAGGAGCTCCGTGGAGAAGGACCTTGGAGTCCTGGTGGACAACAAGTTCTCCATGGGACAGCAATGTGCCCTTGGGGCCAAGGAAGCCAATGGTATCCTGGGGTGCATTAAGAAGAGTGTGTCCAGCAGATGAAGGGAGGTCCTCCTCCCCCTCTACTCTGCCCTAGTGAGACTTCACCTGGAGTACTGTGTTCAGTTCTGGGCTCCCCAGTTCAAGAGGAACAGAGATCTACTTGAGAGAGTCCAACAGAGGGCTACGAGGATGATTAAGGGACTGCAACACCTGCCTGATGAGGAAAGGTTGAGAGACCTGGGGCTGCTTAGTCTGGAGAAGAGAAGACTGAGAAGAGATCTAATTTATGTATATCAATAGATGAGGCCTGGGTGTCATGAAGAAAGGGGCAACCTCTTCTCACTTGTGCCCTGAGATAGGACAAGGGGGAACGGATGCAAGCTAGAGTACAGGAAGTTCCACCTCAACATGAGGAGGAACTTCTTTACTGTGAGGCTTACAGAGCACTGGAACGGGCTCCCCAAAGAGGTTGTGGAGTCTCCTTCTCTGGAGACTTTCAAGACCCGTCTGGATGCGTTCCTGTGTAACCTGCCCTAGATTCTATGGTCCTGCTTGGCAGGGGGGTTGGACTCGGTGATCTCCAGAGGTCCCTTCCAACCCCTCACATTCTATGATTCTATGATATTCAGAAGGACTAATTTTTACTGACAGGCCTTCTGCCTGGCTCCAGAGCATACTTTAAGTTTGTGAAGAGACAGTGAAAATCATGCCAAGTCTGATAATGTAGCTGCCAAGGTAAAATCATCACTACAGTAAAGATGAAAAGTATTTTTGTATTTACTAGTTCATGCCAGTAAATTAGACATCTCAGGTGGCTCCTCTAAGGGCTGGATCTGTGGCACGTAACCCAGCAGCAGGTGGTTCTGCTTGCTTACTTCTCCCAAAGTCTCCTTTTCATGAGAATTAGGGTGGTTGGAACAGTTTGTAACAGAAGGCTGAGGGGTGCATTTTACAAAGCGGTCACCTTACAGAGATGCAAGGCAGACTTCATCAAGCGTCAGATTGTGACCAGTCTGTACTGTCCAAACTCACTGATGGTCATTCCAACTTTGTCCAAAGAACAGCAGAAACAATATTCAGGAGACCCTGACTCGTAACATCTGCCTAATGGTGCCTGGCTTATGTTCCCATCCTTCTTAATGCTGTCATACACACACTCACACAAATTACATTTCTATTAAGTCTCATTCACATTTCTGTGGATGAAAAACCTGGAGCAAAGCAATGGAAAGACTTGTTAGACCACGCAGTGAGCAACAGGCACAGCAGGAAGCAAACCTGACGCTCTGACATTATCCATCCACCCTCCCCAGTCTTCCTTTTGAGATAGCTTGGTAGATGAAAGAAATCATTATGGGCAGAGGTGGCAGTACTGCCTATCATTAAGGTTGCCCAGCATGTTCCATTACTAAGTCAATTTAAAAAAAAATTAAAAAAAATAACCCTAAGCGTTCTAAAAATCCACATACAGACCATAATCTGTGATGCCTCACGAGCACGTAAGCAGAAGTCATGATTCAAATAAGGATAGCTTGACCAAGACGTTCCTGAGACACAGCTCACCTTGTCTCATCTCCCCAAATTCCACCTTGCTAAGCCAATGGGTTAAGACAACTCAGCACATGCCTCAGAGGAAACTCATGGCTTGAATCACACCTCAAGTGATCTCAGTCACACGAGGTTTTCTAAGGAAGACCACAGCCAGAGCTGCAGCAGGTATACTAAGATCCTTAGTAAGGACCGGCTTTCTAGAAAAGTAGTTAACAAACACTCTCCAAAGCAACGCTAATAAAAAACATAGGCAAGAGTGTTTTCCAGACAGCCTGTCTAACATAAGGGTTTAGAAATAAACAGAGCACACACAATTCCTAGGAACTATAAACTCAAGCCCTTCCCAGATGTGTGAAAAAGTCCTGAAGTGTCGTTACTACATGGCCCCTAAGGAAAGGTGTGATATTTTGGGGAGTAATGAGTAAATATTTTGCTCTCTTAAAAGATAGGTGTGATTTCTCAACCTGTCCTCTCAGCAACTTCATCCATGAAGCATTTAATAAGAAAGTCTTTATCCCCTCTTTAATACAACCAAACACAATATTATTTGGGACATCCACAGCAAATAAAACTCCTAGCTCGCACACTGACCTAGAAGAAAAGGATGAAATACTGAGGAGATTCTCATTCATCAAGCTCTATCCATTTTAGGCTGGCTCAGCCTCCCTAAAAGAAATTTGTAACCCGTAACAAAAGATCATAAATGGATTTGCTGAATGTTTCAGGGTTTTTTAAATTGTTATTTATCAGAAGGAAGAAAAAAAAAAAAGCAGCATTTTTCATGAGAATATCTAATAATTTACCAAGCGTATTGCCTGAAAGCACAGGACAAAACCCCTCAGTGAAGCTCAGAGGAGGTACCACTAGGGAGCTACTGGCCAAAGTATCAGGGCACCTGCCCAGAACAGGGTCCAGGTTTGTTCCCATCCCTGCCCTGTCAGTCTCCTACAACAGCAACAAGATCTCTAACCATCAGCTTCCTCATTTTTCATTTTGCTCTCTGTTGTTTTTTTTCCAAAAAGACATTTCTGAAATCTCAAAAAAAAAAAATCAGGGTAGAATGTCCATTTTGCATCTAATTGCAATCACAATAGAGGGGTGACAATTTCTGACCCCTCCTAAAGCCTGAGGATTTCACTCTGTGCTTTAATAAGGTCCTTTTAACAAAGTCTTTGTGTATGAGAACAACTCTGATTTTTTAACATAGGTAGTAACTTGGGACAAAATTCTGATCAAGAGCGTTATTTTATCTATCCATTGACTTTCACTCAGCTTTTCATTTCTCACCTCTGGATTCAACTCAAAATTCAGCTGAACTTTTTCTCCAGGTTGGATTTTAGCTACATCGAAGCGAACAGTCAAAAGCTTGTCATCTGGTGTAAAAGTATCCTCATCGCAGACCGTCAGCTCCAGGACGTTCTGCAGAGAGAAGCAGAGAAGGATGTAAACGCCATATTCTGGGACCACTGAGCCCAAAAGGCAGGTCTAGCAAGAGTCTGCATGCAGCCCTCGCCTTGTTCAATGTGGACAGACTCCTGCAACAGTGTGGAGCTCAGTTCACAGCCCGTGTGGCTCAGACCGCAAAGTTGGGGGCTAACCCTAGAAGAGGTAAATCACCAGATTTGACAATGAACGGAGTCCAAAAGAAAGGCAGCATAAGTAGCGTGCACGATGGTAACACGCACTGGACAGAGTACAGATTACACACGGTGTTCACCAGACCCTTTGCAGATTCAAAATTATCATCTTGAGGAATTTTGGCCTATCGGCAGAAAGTAGTAACAGAGGGCAAACTCTTAGGCCTTTACAAACGGGAAGTAGAGCACATCAGCAAACCCTTTTGACAAGATTTCAATTGTAGTGATTCCCCTTGCAGTTCCTCAGGGCTCAGATTACCCACAGCAGTGCGAGACGATGCAGCTGTTAAGCCATAGGAAGCCAACCCCATGTCTAGACCTTGTATCGTTCGCACTCTGCTAATTTCTCCTACCTCTACAAACATTTTAATAGTTTTTTACAACTACTCTGGGATAGAAAGAAACATTCAACTTTATTCTAGATGATCCACAACCCTCTGAGCTTACTACACTCATTCAAACCATGGATAGGCATGGTTCTATTTTAAGACTGTAAGTCAGATGTATGGATTGCTTTCTTATAGCCTATCAAGCTTTAGAAAATATGCCTGTTTAATGATGGAATGATTAGTATTAAAACATATTAACTGGAAATTAGAAGGAAATTTTTTATCCTGAGGGTGGTGAGACACTGGCACAGGTTGCCCAGGGGGGTTGTGGATGCTCCATCCCTGGAGGTGTTCAAGGCCAGGCTGGATGGGGCCTTGAGCAACCTGGTCTAGTGGGAGGTGTCCCTGCCATGGCAGGGGGACTGGAACTAGATGATCTTTGAGGTCCCTTCCAACTCAAACCATTCTATGATCACTTTTAAAAAACAGCATTAACTTATGTTACATTTTATAATTCACAAACAGCATCGCTGTTAGTGTAGGAAGCAGGTATTACAAGTTCATGGCAACATACAATAAAAATGCCTTCACAGTTGCATATAAGAAAATATAACTAAACCTCTAAAGAGTTTATAAAACCACCCATCCAACTCATGAGGTTCTAGTGCTTAGAAGATGACAAAGACCAGTCAGGGCACCAGAGTATCCATACCAAAGCTTGCAGATTTACTTGCTGGTAGGAAACAGTATCTCTCACACTGTCTCTGAAGGTTCCTATATCTTGCTATCTAAAGGGCTAACTGTTTGTAGACTTTCTGTCTACCATTACCATCCTATTCCTCAGCATAACTGAGTTCAAGCCTCTATGTTAAGCCTCAAGGCTCTCCTAAAGAGCCATAGAATTGTAGAATGGTTTGGATTGAAAGAGACCTTAAAGATCATCTGGTTCCAACCCCTCTGCCATGGGCAGGGACATCTCCCACTAGACCAGGTTGCTCAAAGCCACATCCAACCTAGTCTTGAACACATCCAGTGCTGGGGCACCTACAGTCTCCCTGGACAACCTGTTCCAGTGTCTCACCACCTTCAGAACAAAACATTTCTTCCTTACATCTCATTTTAATCTCCCCTCCTCCAGTCTGCAGGCAGCAGGTGAAGATGTCCCCTTCAGAAAGCACCTGCTCACTATCCCAGGTGTAGATCCTACCTTTACTTCACTTTGTATCATGAAGTGGAAAGTTTCATTCCAGACAGGGTTTCTGCAGTTGCGTACAGTTCTTGTGCGGGCTTCCCGACACGAAGCTGTTGGCAGCCACAGCTTGACGTAGCAATCAGTTTGGCTCACTGTGTTTAATAAAAAGATGCATAATTAGTACAGCAGGGTATTTTATTATTTCTTTTTGCCCACTCAGGGGTAAAAAGATTCACCTCTGAAGAGTTCTAAATATTTCATCAGTTCTAAAGACAAACATTCTGGATTTAAAGGTATTTAATTTTTCTATCTACATTTATGTCAATTCCAAGCAAAAGTCAAATTTAAACCTCTAATTCTATTCGAAAACACAAGCCAAAATACTCAATTTCAGCAGTGCTGAAGTATTCTGGCTCTTCTGATTTTTTTACTTCTATTTTCAAACATTTGCCAGGCTCCAAGCAAATTCATATACGACTTCACTTCCTGAAACATCACCTTTTCAAAAAAAGGAGTAATTTAGATTGGGGGATTTTTTGACCTAATTGTAAGCACAGATCATCCACAGTGCTCCACACAGGAGCACCCAACACGACAACTGATTTTTACTGCATCTGTCATAAAGGTGCTCCTTTCAGACAGGAAACAGGCAACCTGTGGATAAATGGGCACTGAAGAGTTAGAGGAAAGGGGAATATCACGGAGCAGCTGGTGAAGGAAAGGACAACTTCTTTTCCCACAAGAATTCCTGTCCTATTGCATTTCTATTGTTCACTGTTTTCTAAATTATTTTATTTGCATCTACACGAAAACGAAAACAGATACAACTTCTTCAGCCAAAAAAAATGAGACATGACTGTAATTCAAGCAACGAGTGTACAAATTCAGGTAAGACCGATTTTCTTGCTAACCTATAAATAAGCCATCAGTGACACTTACACAGATCTGCTTTGCGGAGATTTCTCACACTTAAAATTTTTACAGTAAGCCAGCACAACTGAGGCACTTCCGGCTGTAGAAAAAGGAGAACAATACCTTAATTATTAGTAAATAACTCAAATATAACTGGCACAGCCTATCCTATAGCACAGCAAAGGCCATTTCCTCATTAATGCAGTGAATATGTTTTCATTTTAATTGAGTCAAATACTGAGAAGAAATGCTTTTTAGTGATTTGACACCACATAACGTCAGACTCCATTTACATTTACTAACCAGTTGTGTTTAACATTAAGTTTTCTAAAGATTTAGGTTTTGGAGGTTATTTTAATACAGAGAGTAGTAAGAAATAACGAAAGACAATTTTCCCCCAAAACTCATTACATTATTGCCCCTGTAAAATCCAACTACCTTCGGACTACAAGGTTTGCTCCTCAAGTTTCAGGCTGAGTGCAACAGATTGCGGCACAGCACTTACCAGTGTGCTGGCTTGGGGACCACGGGATGCTCTCCTTCCTCTGGCAGGGCCTGCTGCCCATCTGCCATGTGACAATACAGCAGAACAGGACAGATACCCTCCATCTTATAATGTCCCCACCAAGATACCACTGCTAGCAGCCAATCTAGCTATGGGATACGTAACACCAAAACATCCCTCACCGTACAAAAATACCTGATCTTTAAAAAGAAACAAATGACTAAAAAAGGGAGAGAACAGTTCTAGAAGTGAACAGCCCAGTACAGGATTGCAGAGCTCTTCAGTTACACCACTGAATCACAGACTGGTAAGGGCTGGAAGGGACCTCTGGAGATGACCTACTCCAAACCCCTTGCCAAAAGCAGGTTCACCTAGAGCAGGCTACACAGGAATGAATCTAGGTGGGTGTTGAAATTCTCCAGAGACTCCACAGCCTCTCTGGGCAGCCTGTTTCAGGGCTCCGTCACCCTCACAGGAAAGTTTTTCCTCGTATTGAGGGGGAACCCCCTGTGTTCCGTTTGTGCCCATTGCCCCTCATCCTATCACTGGGCACCACTGAAAAGAGACTGGCCCCATCCTCTTGACATCCATCCTCCAGATATTTATAAACATTGATCAGATCTTCTCTCAGCCTTCTCTTCACCAGGCTAAAAAGCCCCAGGTCTCTCAGCCTTTCCTCCTAAGGGAGATGCTCCTGTCCCTTAGTTATCCCTGTAGTCCTTCACTGGACTCTCTCCAGTAGTTCCCTGTCTCTCTGGAACTGGGGAGCCCAGTTCCAAGTTCCCAGTTCCAAGGGAGCTCCTTGACCAGCAGGAGGAAGGCTGAAATAAGAAGCTTGGGGTCAACACTGTCCCATTGCATACGTGGGTCTAGCTCCCTATAAGGCAGCTTTAGCATTTCAGTGCAAATTTGACATGACTTAAGGCAGAAGAAGGTGTATTTTTGGGGGTTTTTTTGGCTGTGTGACACTGTGTAATGATAACTTGTCGTCCATAGACATGGTCTACATTAACCAAAATGAACCCAAGTTACCACAACATGCAGAACAGATATAATGTGCATAAACCAGTAGCTGGAGGAAAACCAGAACTGAAGAAAGCAGGAATTACAGAATCTCTAAATGCAAGAAAATGGAAAGCTGCAAACAAAAAACAAATTACAGATTTGAAAGAATAAAGCAAAATTGCCAGTGTGATAGATTACACAATTAAACACAAAGAAGCAAGAATGAAAATTATAATTGCATATGAATGCACATACCCACAAAAAAAAAACCAAACCACAACCAAAAGCACAAACAGGTGATTCAGAATGCCCTGGCTTATTCAGGACTTTCGCATTATAGATTATTTTTAAAATATGTTCACATGGAAAAACACTATGCTGACCCAATTGATTTACCAAGGAGAAGCACTGTGGTACTGCCATATGCTGACATCCCATACTGTAGGGCTCTACAGGGGAACAGCTCGAAGGCTCCACAACCCTCTCCATTTTTGGTATTCTCCCTCCACTCCCCATCACAGCTACACACAACCCTATACTTGGTTACAGGAAAAACAAGACAATCTTGAAGAACATCAGAAGTAAAATACTACACAGAGAAGCAGTAGGTCCATTAATTAAACTGAAAGGAGCAATTAAATCTTCAATGCGTCAGGATTTCTGAGAAACTGTCTCCTCAGGACCTCCCTGTGCACCTCTTATTTTGATATGCCAGTGTCCTGACAGAAGCAGATTAACCAGCTAAAAAGCGGGAAGTCACCAAGGCTAGATGCTATTTACAGCCCACTGGAAAAATTCTCAAACCAATAGTTTTTTCTCAGAAAGTGCCATCTGAACAAAACCAGCAGGTTTGGAAGAAATCCATCAACCTCAGCAGAATTTTTGGCAGCAATGCTTCTGGAGGTAGAGAGAATGACAGGAGTAGATGATTCAAATTGCTGAAAGTTCAACTTTTCATCCCAAATACAGAGGATTAATTTTTCATCCTCAGCTTTAGTACCACCCATATTCAGGAGTTTGGAGAAAACTTATTCATGAGGTGGCTGAAGTACTAAGAAAATATGCAGACACAAAACCAATTATTATTCCATAGTGTTAGCAGGTAGTGACTTCACGGCTCTCCCAGATCTAGCAAAGAGTTAGTATCATACTTCTGCACCAAATACAGATAGGGAGCAAACTCAGGAAATTCAGGGTTTTGAAACAACAGGGTGAAATTTTTAATTTTAAGATAATATTTATTTCAACCAGTCATTACTCAGAAAAGGGAATAATTTGTTACACATCCTGTATGAACCATATTTGGTACCTTCCAATGACTTTTACTAGTTCAGTTTTATAAAAAATAGCTTTCAGAATTATTTTATGTGGCAGACACTGAATTTTTTCTGCTGATCTGCCTCCATAAAGTAAAGGAAAAATTATCTGAAGACTAAGCCTTGGGTGTTATGAGGTACAGCTACCATTAAATAGTGATGTCACAGTAAAATCAAGATTAAAATCCAGCTCTCCCAGTTCCTTGCCCAGTATCTAAACCACAAGTTCATCACCTTCCTAACCCTTAAGTCATAGTGAATGCTTTTCACTCTAGAGAGCACACTCACAGAAGAAACAAATGTTCTCTTAAGTAACTGTTAAAAAATACCACCTCTCATAATAACAGTTAAGCTTAGGGAGAGATGGGGAAGGCTGATGGAAGACTGCAGCTAGCACTGCCATTGTTCATACCCAGAAGCCCTCTCCCTGCTGCCCAGAAGATGCCCTCTACACAGTACCTCGTCTTCAGTGCCATGAGGTCTTCCATGATTCCTCCTCCTGATTCCAATCTTCCCAGGTGGGTATGCTTGGATGAACCGATCCTGGGGACAAGAAGCCAAGAGACACACCAGTGATGAAACCCAGTAGTCAACAATTCCCAGTTTTCAGTTTCTGCTCAGATTCGCCCTGGCAATAGCAGGGGGCCCTACCACTTCTCCTCCTCATCGTGGAATACATCTCCATGCCACCAAGACCATCTATCTGCTGCTCTTACTAATAAATCTACCCACTACAGACCCATTTGTCATTTAAGGATCAAAACGCCCCAAGCATTTGCTTTTGATGAATCTCAACCAAGACAGCCAAACAGATCCTCCTGTCCCACCTCTGATTTTCACTTACCAAAGGTGAATAGTCTGACGACGCCATTAGTATCTCTGTTCCAAAAAAGGCAACACTATAATGGTCCAGTCTGTATGTCTCACAGCTGGCAGGTGCTCCTGGACCATGCTATTTTCCAACCAAGGCAGAGAAGAAGAGCTGTATAGATTGACTCATAGCTCCACCTCCCACTGATTTCAAAAGCACAAATTATGCACTTGTTCTGTGCCACGATTTTTTTTTTCTTTAAGACTGCAATGGCTGAGGGGAAATGATGAGTTAAATATTTAAAAGAGCTTGTAACTTTTCTAACAGAAGTACGAGTGAAGAAAAGGCATGTTATAGGCTAAGCAGAGCCAGCAGGAGCGTTTGTTATTAAAACATTTTTTGGGGAGTGTGCTGCTTTCAATTACATTGTTAGGAACCCATATAAGCATTAACACAAATAACTACATATGATTTTTTCCTCAAATATTTTTTTAAAACTACATTAAAATTGTCAAGTATGATTTCTTTTTAGTTTTAGAATAATTTCACATTATTTTTCTGTAATAGCACTCAATACATAATACAGTAACTAAGTACTATAACTGAAATACTAAAATACGACAGAAACCAGCTATTGCATTAAACATTTTTAAAATCACTAAAATCAGTTGTTATTCAACAGGGAGAAATTTCAGTGGAAATACTGGGGGTTTTAAACTACTTATTATATTTTAAGAATTCCCAATTTTCTAAGTCTGACAGAAAACACCTTTTTGAAGCCGCAAGACTTCTTGTGAGAAAAATAAAAATAAAATCTGGCTTTCAACTATTTTTAATAGAAGTCTTTAACTACTCAAACTGTCCTGCAGAGGAGAGCTGCCTTACAAGTTTCAATTCATAACTGTAATTAGTCTGGTCTTTCACAGACTCAGGCATTGAATATATAAACATTCCTGTGTATCACTTTGCAAAAAATGCGATGAATTCCCAGCTACAGGCTTTTTGCTGAGTTGTTTCATTATTTTGTGGAGCTGTCTTATTACAACAGAGATCTATTTCACTTGTGTTACGTGATGATGGTTTTGAAGTAATGCTCCCTGATTTGAAATGGGAGGTTCAGCTCCTGCTGTTACAAGGGGCTGAACATGACAGGTCACATCACTTTGCTCAGGTTCTGAAGTCATTTTACGGCTCAGTTTCATGACAGTGGATTCTCTCCAGCTCTTTAAGAATAAAAGCTACCCATCCAGTTAGATAATACGCCATGCTCCCCACTCAACTTCCACCCTTTCCACAGTCTCCACATCTAGGCCTCTGGTGGATTTCATAAATGGAAATAGACAGTAAGCTCAATAAGCTCAAGCAGCTATGCTGCTACACTGTATGTGCTTGATGTGCACATCATGAGATAGAAGAAATCCAGCTAAACAGATCTCCCTTGCAAATGCAGACTTAGCCCAGCAACAGAAGGAAGTTGGTTGAAGAACAGGTTGTCCAGAGGGGTTGTGGATGCTCCATCCCTGGAGGTGTTCAGGTTGGATGGGGCCTTGAGCAACCTGGTCTAGTGGGAGGTGTCCCTGCCATGGCAGGGGGTTTGGAACTAGATGATTTTTGAGGTCCCATCCAATCCAAACCATTCTATGATTCCATGATAACATGGCACTGTGCATCAGGAACAGGGGTGCAGGTGAGTCAGAATTCAGGCAACCACAGGCCAGAAAACAAGATAGTGTTTCACCAACACCATTTTAACAACAGAAGGTTTCAGCAGTACTAGTTGCATGGCAATATGAGGTCTGCAGTCACACAGACACTTGAACTGGGCCACATAACTTGCAGCGTGGGTGCCTGGGGTGGCAGGGGAGCAGATCACTTGTAGCATCACCAGCCCAGTCTCTGTAGCTTCTTGACAGGCAGCTGCAAAAGCTGAAGACTCTCAGTTGCCACCAAGACATCAGATAATTCTGACACAGACTCGGAATCAATTTCCTCTCACAGAAATTTGAGCCTGATAACCAAAATTTCCACAGTGTTCCTACAGCTTTTTAACACCTAATGTAAGCCAAAGGGGGAAAAGCCCTCAGAGCCTGGCTCACAAGCCTTGCAAGACTGCTAACTCCTGATAGAAAGGTGCTGTGATAAAGAGCCAAAGAGATCTCTTGATCTGAGCCATCCAATCCAAATGCAGTCACGGGGTCCAACGTTATTTCTAAAAACACGAATGACTGTGTTCTTCATAACTCCCTACACAAAAGCTGTTGGGCACCATCTTTAAATATCGCACTTCATTTAAATGACCCAAATAAAACGTCCCAAAACTGAATCACTCATAATCCCTTTCTGACCTAGATTCTGACAAAATCTGAAGTGACAGTGATTGAAATCCATAAGAAATTAAGTCTTCATGCAATTTTCAGAGGATCTATTTGAAGTATTTGGGCAAGATGAAGAACAAGAGACATTAAGCTGCATTTCCTGCTTTGATAACAGGGTGGGAGGAAGAGACGCCTGGGAGCTGACCCTTCCATGCGGCCAGGAGCCATCTTCTCACCACTCCTCATCCTCCAGTGAATACGAAGCCATCCAACCTTTGGTTTTGTATTACATTGCATTTATTGTGTTTTCCCCCATCTTTGTACCTATATCTACCTTCCCTTCTTGTTTTCTGTTCCCTGTTAAACAATACATATATATCTTTCTAAACTTCCAATACAGTGCAAAGCCTCTCTCTCTTTTAACTCCGGATCTCCCTTTTTGCCCACCTGTCTGGGGGGGAACTAAGGGATAGGGAGGGGGAGAGCATACGTTCTGTTTCCGTGGGGACCTGCCCTGAACCCCTAAACGGACTCAGAACATCCATAACAATAAACACAGAGAAGACCACAAGAAATATCTTTCTTGTGGGATAATAACAAATTACCTGCTGGACTTTTTATTGTCTGTTGGACATAAGTTGCACAACTGCGTTCATATCCTATTAGAATTAAATTGAATTAAACATGATCCAGTATGACCAGAAAAAAAAAAATACTCTCAGATTGACAATTTAGGCCTTACTTACAAATTAGTTGTGTCAATTTTCTTGGGTTATTTCATAAGTACTTCAACACAGTTTGCGGTGAGCTGACAACAGATGCACAAGCTATTTTGTGTTATTGCTGAGAAGACAGCTCCCAAGGACTGAGTTACTCAAGAGCACCTTCCTCAAACAGCACTACTGGAGTCACTCCATTCACCATTGAGGGAACGTTAAGCCACAGCACCCCAGATCCAGCTGCATCTTCAGCTCAGACCAGAAGGTATTACCTATTTATCTCTAACTCATAGGAGACAGGGTGGTCCCACACCAGAGGCTCTAATGTGGGATCTACAGCATCAGTCAAGCTTGCGATTGTGCATTGGGGGCTGACAGCCTCCAGGCAGTGGAATTTATCATGCTCCTAAAGCAAAAGAAGAAAAGACCCCGAGATATCTTCACGGTTTGTTCTTTACAGACAATCACTTATTACTTTTCTAATTAACAGCTGTGGGCTTTTCCTGCAAAGACCTAGGAGAACAGAGATAAGCATCAAGTTTGAGTTTATAATTGCAACCGAGGAATCATCACTATTTAATGAACAGAAACTGGCTAAAATGCTCCCTGGTAACATCCAAGGGATGCCCTTGGGAAGTGCCCAGCTCTCTCTAGTGACTGTGATTATCATCCTACACCACTCAGACACTTTAGTTATTTACCTGCAGCTAGAAGCTTCCTTCCCTCCCCCATTTTTCTTTTGGAAAGCATTTGTTCACAGTACAGAAAAGGAGGGCAGCTAGTAGATGTGCAACAATGTAGAATCATAATGGTTGGAAAAGACCTCTAGGATCATCAAGTCCAACCTTCACCCTAACATCTCTCTAACCACTAGACCATAGCCTCAAGTGCTACATCCACTCATTTTTTAGAATGCGGAGAATAAATCTTCGTTTTCCTTTGCTTCCGTGCATGGATTTGCTTGGCTTTGCTCCTATTATTATTAAACTGCTTTTTGTTTCTCATCTTATTTTCCTCCCCTTTCTTTTTGCTCTGCTGAGGAGGGAGAGGGGAAAAAAAAAAGGGGGGGTGATAGAGCAGCTTGGTGGGCACCTGGCGCTCAGCCAAGGTTAACCCACCACAGGCTGCTGAGAGGAAAGATTTTAAAAAGAATAACCTCAAAAGCTGTGCTCAAGGAGTCATCAAAAGGGTAGGATGATGCTCATGCTTCTCTCCTCCTTCAGGAGCAGTGGGTGATGGTTGTAGATGAAATATACAGTATCAACAAGGCAGAGTTTGTCTTCTGTGGTGTCAGCTGATCAGGGAGCAAGTCCAGCTGCCAGTCAGGAAAGCAGAGAGTCCCTAACACAATATTCAGAGAGTTGGTCCATACCTATCTTCATTGTGCAAGGGAATCAAGAGATTTCAGCCCTCCAGATATGAGGAGCCATGTACAGCTGTGTCCATCACTATCCCTTTACCCCATCCTAGAATAATTCCTTAGCGTAAAAGGGAGGCTTTGGTTTATTAGAATAAATTACAGTGGAATAGGTGCCATAAAAGGAGGACTCAAGGAAAACATTCAGATATCCAGATAAACTCAGATCATCCTGCAATTCTCCCTTGCAAGAAAGGCCATGAAGAATTTCCAAAATGCCACAGAGTTTTTCTTATTATTCCACTGAGCAATAACGAGCATTTAATATATTCATAAATTCCTGTGGTATCATGACGGATAGTGATATTTTGCCTTTTCTTTGTAATTTATAAGGGGGCAAGGTGGCATATTAGACTAATGTAATCCAATTCAAAAGTGTGTTTTCTTCATTTGTTAAAGGATTATCACGCTTCAGCCCCAGCCTAACCACAGTTTGTTTAATGAAATCACAGTGTGACATCTCTGCTGTTGTTGTTAAAGAGTTCTTAGGAGATGCAAATCTCCACTCTTTGATCCCCAAACACTCCAGCTTTACAGAACTGAAAGAGAATACAAACAGTGTTGGTCATAGGAGGAGCATCTGGATTAGATGCTCTGGACACACAGAAGCATCAGACCTCCAAAGAGAAAGCAGCATCTCTGGGATGATGTTGAGTGAAGACCGGGTGTAGATACACGGCTGCTGTACTCTCCTCTGCAAGAGGGACGCCTAAGGGTGGATTGCAGGAAGAAAAACAGTACTCAGGAACAACAGGTACTTAGGTGGGCCTCAGAAATCCCACTGAATTACTTCCATAATGAAGGAAGTAAGTTCATGATCACCGGGCTGGAAAAAATAATAAATATCAGGAGATTCACCAGTATTTCACAACACTGCAAAGACAAGTGTTCTCCTTAGGCATGGGTCATCATCAGCAAAGGGGGCACTAATAAAAATCTCAGTCGTCTACCCAGTTATCAATTTCCATAGGATTTCTAAGGATTTGGCTTTGATAAATAAGTCAAATTCAGTTGGGATTAGCCACAGGTTAAAAAAAATATTAGAGAAGAATACACATGCACAGGGAGGATGATCTCATAAGTCTTGATGCTTCAAAAAGCCAGGAAAAAAAAAAGAGAGAGAGAAAAAAAATTACAATTTCTTCAGAATTTCTTTTACATTAATCCTATCTGTATTTCTATGGGAAAAAGGGTCCACATAATAAAGCTTCTTGGGATACTGGCAGAACACAGCTTGGGGATTTCACACTGACCTCCAAGTTCAGGTCCATAGTATAAAGCAAGGCCAGGAAAAAAGATATTAAGGTTCAGATATTAAGGTTAAAGGCAGAGGGTAAGTGTAGAGCTGACTGGTAAGTGCATTAAGCACATGTACTTTTGTGCTACTCAGAACCAAGCAGGATCCGTACATACTTTTGACCTCCTACACTGCTTGCATGTATTTCCAAAAACACAGTAATGTAGGAAAGAAAAAGATAGTTGGTTATTGTTATTTCTGTTGACAGCCCAGTACTTATTTCCCACAGCATTTTCATATCTTTCCAGCACCACGAGAAATACCTTAAAAAACTGCAGGACTCGCTAAAGTCCTTTTAAAGGATAATTCAACTTCCCAGTGCTTCTGCTAATTATAAATACTGACTCACGTGGATACAAAAATCAAAACACCAAAGCAGTCCTCCCATCATTGAAAACACACCTCCCCTTTCAGTTCAACATAGTTATGAAAGCAAAACACAATTATGCCTCTAGAATAATTGCATTTCAACTAGCAGCAGACACCTGGCTCTCTGACAGTTAAGCAGAGAAATAGAAGGTTTCCCCCCAAACATCTCACCAAAGAATAAACAGCCCATGAAAGCAGGATAGAAAATAGATGGCAAACTGTGAGAGGAAACCTAAATTAACCGCTAATTGAATCGAGCTGAGTTCCATGTCCTGATGAGTGCTGAGAACCCTACAGGACAGGGACATCTGCAGGTAACTCCAGGTGTGTGCCATGGGGCATCAGTTCAACAAAAATACATGGTTTTCTGATTCCCCCCCCCTCATCACTTCTTCCCGGAACTCCTTTAATGCTATTGGCACATTTTAAATGAACCTATGGTGTAATATTTTCCTTAAAGCATCATATGCATCATTATGCAGATTCCAGTAATAGATCCTAAGTAAAGGCCAAGGTGAAATCTGCAGATAAAACAGGCTTAAACTTGCTGTGTTACACAAGGGAGCAATGAAAGTCCAGATGTCATTTGCTGGAGCACAGCATTACAAAACACGGGCTAACTTCTGCAGACAAAGCCTTTATGACTTGTAAAATACAGTCCCATCCACTCTGAAGCTATTCCCCTGCCAAGCTTCTCCTTTCCAGCTCTGCTTTTCAACTTCCCTGATTTGCTAGCAGCCCAAAAAATAAATTTAAACAAAAAAAAAATATCCCTGGTGAGTTGGGAAAAAAAAAAAAATCTTAGCAGCAAGCGAGCTCCATTAGCTCTACAGTGTTAGTGACCAGCTGCGTGGCAGAATGCTAAAGGAAAAACACCCCCACACACTACATTTAAAGCATGGATATGCCGGCAATGAGTCTAACAACTCTGACCAGGGCATAACAATGCTACAGTTGCACAATGGTTGCATTACAGTTTAGGTTTAGATGCATATAGCCACTTAGCAATAGGAACCCTTAGCGCTGGACATGTATTGCAAAGGTATGGAGACTGGTTAACCTCACAGCAACAGGGAGAAACCTACTTTAATTTCCACTTGTTACAAAGCAGAAGGAAATGTTTGTGGTGGGCAGGCTTAGAAGAGTTATTAACCATAATTAGCTTTTGATGCAGATATTTTTTCCCCCATTGGGTTTATGTAATGACTTTTTGTTTTAAAACTGAAGGTTGCATATAAAATTTAATTACCCATGATATTGCAGGACTTTTCTTTTTTAGGAGAAAAGAATTGGAGTTTTCATTTATAATTTCCTGAGCAGCTTTTATTCTCCTCTGAGTTATCACATCTAGTTAATCCAGCTTTGCAGCTCTACATGTTTAGCCCTAAGGTAAACCCAGCTTGATATTTACATCAACACCCTTGGCTGAAACTACGTGGGGCATGAATCAGTCTCTGTGGAATTCTCATCACAATTTCTGGTTTGTAGGACATTATACAACTCTTAGCAAACCTGAGCAGCCTTAACCACATGATGGTCAGCAGCCCAATAACCTGTTCACAAAAAACCCAAGCAAACAACAAGAACAAAAAAAAAAAAACACCACAACAATATAAAAAAACCCCAGACATACCAACAGCACAGCTGACTTGAACTTCAATCATGGTGCCACAGTCAAAATCATAAGTATGATTTACACACCCACAGAACTAGAGCAGGGAAGATGTGGTACACAACAAAGCTCATAGTTGTTAATTTACAAAATTTATAGCTAGTAATGAAATTTTTCCCAGGTCTTTCCTGTATTACTAGCCCCAGTTCTAACTGAAATATTTTGCCCTGAAATTCTTTTCCTGTTCAGCCCAAGTTTATTCCTCAACGTATTTGTTCTCACACCAACACTGGCCTTCTAGCTTTATCTCCCCTCTTTAGATTGCTTTCATAAAGAACAGACAGGTCCATTCTCGATTGTTGCTGTGACAAGCAAACTAACCTACAGTCACCTGGTGTCCTCTCAAATGGCAGGTTTTCCTTTTCCCATGCTTCCTCATCCATGCATCCATTATGAGTTCATTCTCCTCAAACATAAGTGACCAGTCAGCATGCACTATTCTACACAAGACCTTACCAGAACTTTCTTCAACTATATTAGTATTTCCCTCTTTCCACTGGCAGCGTTTCAACCTCCAACACCTCTGGAGCTCACTGTTTTTTTCGAAGCCACATCATATCAATATCCTGTTCTGATTAGATATTGTTTCCTGTATTTGCCTTTTCCCCTTTTGAGATGTTGAGTAATGTGTCTTGCCTGGCAACGGAGCACAAATGTGTGATTAAAAGTCTGGCCAGGTGTAATATTTGCCACATCAAAAGCAATAGAGATAGCACCGCTTTCGCCTCAGTTTAAGTTCTTCAGATGTGCTTCCAGACACATTTTTCACCTTCTACAGTTAATAATACTGCCAAGATTTTGCACAGCACTATAAAGACGTGAAGTTCAACGTAAGTAACATTGTTTGGCTTGTAAATAAATTCCTTGGAAAAATGCAAACATTTCTTCAACCATCCTGCTCCAAAATACAACACCTTTAAGAGAAAAGTACCGTCCCCTTCCCTGCTCTGGGACTTTCCCTGGCAATGCTTTTTCTAGGACACTGAGCCCTTTAGTGACCCTTCTGCTCCACAGAGCTGGCTTTACCACACACAACCACAAGCCACCAGTGGTCTGCCCTCCCTGCTATCCCTTATCACAAGATTCTGCTCCCTCCTTTGCCCTGGCTCTGCTGTCGATCCAGTGCTGCCCTGAGCAACCTAACAAACTGGGTTTGTCCAGCCTTGAGAAGAGAAGGCTCAGGGGAGACCTTATTACCATGTACCAGTACATAAAAGGGTAGCTACCAAGAAGATTGTGGACTTCCTTTTTTACATGGAAAAGACAAGGGTTAATGGGTACAAGTTACTCCTGGGGAGATTCCGATTAGGGTCCAGAAGAAAATTTTGCACCATGAGAACAATTAGACATTGGAATAATCTCCCAAGGGAAGTGGTGGATTCCCCTACATTGGACAGTCTTAAGACTCAGCTTGACAGGGTGCTGGGCCATCTCACTTAAACTGTATTTTTACCTTGACAGGTGGGACTGGATGATCCTTGAGGTCCCTTCCAATCTGGTATTCTGTGATTCTGATGAAGAAGCAGAAATATTACCTTCATGCTTGTATTTCATTGCACTTTGAATCACTGCAGAAATAGCAAGACCTGTGTTTGGAAAGTGACACGAGACGCAATCAGAAGATCTGCCGCCACACAGCAGTTGGCCTTTGACACTGGAAGGGAAGATAAACAAGCAGTTATTTTCATATGAAGACACTTTTCTTTTAATAGCGTATGATATCCTGTTAACCATTTAATATTGTTTCTTCACTACTTCAGGCTTCAAAAATCCACAACAGAATTTTTATTACGAAAATCTTCCAAAGTATTTTCCTTAAACATAAGAATTCACTGTTTAATTATACAGTGGCACCAACACCAAGCACAACAAACTACAAAATCTTAGCTGCTAAGCACTATAGCTGAAAAAAAGCTTTAGCTAGAGATGCTTCTCAGCTACTTAGAATAGAAAACTTGGTCATTACCTGTGGAGGAAAAAAACCTCATATTTTTCCAATGCCAACAAGTCCTTGTCCATGGCAATCTGGCAACACCACAAAAGGAAGGCTCCTTATCTGTAATCCCTGTTCATATGAATAGGTGGTCTTGCAGAAATAGGCAGCATGCTTTTTTTTAAGGGTGATCATAGTTGAAAGGTCAGGTTGTTAGGGTCTGAAGGACCAGGGTAATTCACTTAGTTCAAATCAAAACCAGAAGGGTTTTTTTAAAAGCTGTTTTCAAATTGATTGTGCTGTAGAGACAGCAAAGTGAAGTGACTGCAATTGAAGTGCGAGTCAATTTCATTCACTGGCACAACTTCCAGTTCTTACTAACATCATCAAAACCACAGTTCTTCACCTTGACAATTGTGTCACTCAGTTTCTCAGTGAAAGTGGGTTTTCCACATTTTTAAAGCTCTTTAGGAAGTAACTCTGAAACTATCTTGCTCATCCTCTCCTTGCCCAGTTGCCTTCTAGTAAACACCAACTATGAGGTTTCCTTTGTTGGCCAGGCCCCTAATTTTCACCCATAAGCTCTTAACTTGTTCATTTCTATTTCGCAAAGACAGCTTTGTGCAATTAATCCATTTTTAACATGTTTAAGGACAGTATAAATGAATTAAATATACTAACTCATGATGCTTCCAACTGGATCATCCCTTTGTTCCTCCCCTACCCTTTGGAACCTCATTACCCTAGGAATGGCTGCCAAGCCTTATTTTTCAGCAAATCATCACATGTGGCTTCCTACAAAATACGCAGCAGTTTAGTACTCTGCCCTTTAAGTACTAACTTTCTGCCATTTTTTGCTAGGTTTATCATGGCTTTATATATATAAATAAAATGTTCTTTCCTTGTTCTCCATACTTCAGAAATTAATTATTGTGTAGAAGGCTTCAAAAATGTCTTTTACCTGGAACAGAGAAAAAAAGTAATCCTGAAGAGCTCTTCCTTCTTGCACAAAAATAAAGCTACTTGAGTGTGTAAACCCAGGTTAATTTAACTACTTGTCACTTATGCATATCTTTCACTCTGAACATTTATGAAGAACTAGAATAACCCAAGTGATTCTGCCACAGGACAAATACAAAAATGCTGTAAAAAAAAAAAAGTTGCTGTTACTTAGGACCCAGTTTTTCCGTTTCCTTTGATGTTTTCAGTTGATTCCCACAGCACAGTCACTACCTCCTGGACAAATGTGTGATGGTGAAAATCTCTTGACTCCACTTGCTGCTCTGACAACTGACTGTCCCACTCACAGATACCTTTTGTAAGGAAACATAAGCTGTGTGTGACTCAGACTTTGTTCACGCTAGAGCCTTGCTCAGCTGGACCTTGAGCCCACAGCATGAATAACAGCAAGTGCAGTAATGCAGGCAAGTTTTAGGGCACTGAATTTGTTTGGTTTTCTGTTAGGAGCCCTTTGATACCCTGGAGCTGCCTCAGTAGCTTCTGGGAGCCCCAATAACAGAAGAATCTGTCAGAGCCAGGACCACCCACAATGTCTCAAGGTAAGGACAACCACCTTCCACTTGGCCTCAAGGTGTACTAGGAGCCAGATGCAATCACCCCGGCTCATTTAAAGTTGTAGGACTTGGATTTTTCCTCCAGTGTGGTTTAGACAGAGATTTTGAGCAACACATCTGAAAGAAAGGAAAGAAAAGGTAAGTGAACAGCTGCCCACAGAAAGATGGAAAAGTCAGGATCAGGATCCTGGGCCCATTTCTGAAACAGTATTCCCATATGAGTTAAAATAAATCCATTAAATTTTTAATACTATTCAGTATTAGCATTGCTGCAGCACCAACATCAGCCATATATGGCCCTTAAGTGCTATGCACAAAATTTGTTCTTTTGTACAATATGAAACACAGAGAAGGGGAGGGATAAGAGAAACTGGAGTGATAGCCCAGCTAGCGCTTTTGAGATGACAGTAACAGCTCCAAGGCTCTGCACACTCTGTCTCTTGAGTAGCATACAACACATTTTTAATTAATTCACAGGATTAATCTGAAGATAAGTTTGCTTAAATGGTCCAGGTTCCCCACACCAAGAACACTGAGTCAAAGTATTTCTTATGGTTTTTTTTCCCTCCATTATCCAGCAATCTTCCAGTGTACATGTCTGTGTAAACACATTTAATCGTGGAATACAGAAATTCTTCTATGATAAGCTTTTTATGAAAGACTTACTTCATAAAAAGTGTTTCAACAGACCCCGCATTATATATATAAAAAGAAACTGAAAGGGATGCATGAGTTATCAAATCCACCAGGCGCAGACAGTGGTAGAATAAACGAGAAAGGTTACGTGAGCTTCCCTTTCCCTAAACCACCACAAAGTAGGGCCACAAAGCATTTACCAGAACCTCATGATGACTTTTGTCTGTCTAAAATCAAAAGCCACATGAACAACATAGCAAAGACTACATCAAGGGCATCACTTTATGTTCTAGATCCTGGCAAGAGAAGGAAATTTGGCGAGTAAAATTCCATGGTGCTCCAAAGTAGTTCCTGTCTTGCAGGACACCATAGGATGCCGACCAAAAAAGGTTCATGTGTTGAGAAATCCCTTTTGAACACTAATATTAGTATACGGGTGCTGGGTGCACTCTATCTCTGAACAATCAAGTTTTACCAACCAGGCCTTTCTTGGAATAAAACTATGATATTAGAAATACAGGTTAGCCTGCAGGCTATTTTTGTGCACATTTGGTTTCCAGACTAACATGCAGCCTGCATGCCTACCTACTCACGGAAACATATGGCAAGAACAAGACTTGGGCACCCATGCAAGTTATTCATAGGACAAAAAATGATGGTGCCTTCCATTTTCAGGGCTCCTCTCCCCATTAGCACTCCTTTCTGAGAGTGCTCTAACCCTGGGACTCACTTAAAAAAAAAAAAAAAAAAGAAAAAACAAACAACCCACCACCCCCCACCAAAACCACCAAACTTACCTGCTTCCTATTTCTCCTGAATGTTCCTTTGACTTGGGATGCCAGGCTGGTTTCTCCTTAATAACTAGGCCTGTAATTAAATGCCAGGACAGAAGACACATTCCTCCTACAAGACAAGAAGCATTTTAATAAGACTGAAGAACATATGGTGTGCAGTGACTGCACAGACTTGCCATAACATGGAGTTTTAAATGGGGTAGCTGCTTACACACCAGTTTAGGAAATTAAAATTAACTGTTAGGGTCTCGCAGCTTGTGCCAACAGAAGTCCTGCCACTGTCAGATATCCTCATGACTTAAAAGAAACTATGCAATATAGTATTACACCAACTTTTCTGCTTACTTTTTATTGGAGTAAGGAAAAATATATCAAGACAAGTGTTCATAAAAATTGTGAAAAGTACATAAGCAAAACTAGTATTTATTGAAAGAGAAACAAATTGAAAAAATATATCAAGAATCATACCCGTTTATAAGCCTTTACATCATTTCAGAAATGACAAATTTCCTATCTCGTTTTCAAACACAGATTCAGTACATTCAGCTCAACGTAAAAACCACAAAAGTAAACAGTGTTTGCTGCCATTGGGTGTTAATTTACTTTTCCAGCTGCATAATTCGGTACTTTTCTCTGAGCTTTCTACAAAGGGAGATGAATTCCATCCCACAGCATAGCAGCATCAGTCATTCACATTCATAAGGTGTGCCTACCTTGAATATTGATGTTTCTAAAAATATATAGACACACAGAGAAATACCTTGAACAAAGGCCTGGCTGAATTGTAAGCCCAAGTGTAAGGAAAACATAACATAACTCAGACTCTTCACAGGAGCCTTCCTTCCTCTTACATAGAAAGATGAGACTTGTAGCATTTTTAAAATTTCATCAGCTCATGATGATCAAACCGTAGCAAGAAGCAACACAATGCCATGATGTGTCTTTAATTGTTAAACGTAAAAAAGGGTAACTACTATTTCCTCAACAAGAAATGGTTATCAAAGGAAGGTACTCTGTATTGAACTTCTGGGAGATTAAAAGGCATTGTAACCCTTATAACAGATATCTTTGAAACCATGAATGACAACAGTGTTGAAAGTATGTCGGCATCAGCCAGTAGTAAGTTGAAAGCAAAAGGACACATTTCCTTTGACAAAAAGGGGTGCTTCACTCAGTAGAGCTTTGAAGTTTATTCCCCAGATGCTTCAACTGTTTGAATACATCTCCCGTGTCATCTGGTATCAGCCACTGTACGATCAGATACTGGGCTAGATAACTCTCTGCCCTTTCCCACGTGACAAAACATCATCAATCTTGTACTGTACATATCTTGAGGTTTTGTAAGAACATCCATTATCTGGAATGATTTTTCAGCGTCATGTGTTCTACTCCCTTCTCAAGAAGACAGTTTCCGGCTGTTCGTTTCCAGTATTTTGTCTTGAACCACATTGCTTTCGTACACTGTAGCCTGTCTATATGGAAGCTGCTCATGTATTGGACATACTGATGACTTTCTTCAACTTTCTCCTTTGAAGAGCCAACTTTAGAGTTTTGAAGAGAGTGTCCTTGTTGTTCAGAACATTGTAGCGATTCACTTCCACTAATCTGCTGAAATCATAGGGCTCAAATGTGAAATTTAGTGTACGGTAAGGAGAATCTTTTGACTCAATGACAAAGTCACCAAAGGATTTCTCTTCTTCTGATTCACGTTCAACTCCTGCACCAAGACAAAAAAAAAACAACACACACACAAAAAAAACCCCAGCTATGGTAGACTCATTTTAGTTTGATTCTGCAAGGAGACTATCACAGATAACTCTGTTGAACCTTAACTTTTTCCCCAAAGCTCCTCATCAGAGCTTCCGACTCCTTCAGGGTCTAAAATGTTCAGAAGCTGAAGGTAAAGTATTATTTCCCTTTCTGTTTCCACTAGACTCCACAATACAGAACTAAAATACATAGTCATTGTGATAAGTTGTTTAGAGCATCCATGATTACCACGCTCAGAATAAGAAATACAAAGCTAAATTCTTCCTGGAAGTGCTGTTCTACACAAAAAGACACTAACACCCTGGCTACAACTGGCCGTAGAACGCTAGTATCTACTCTTCAAAAGATGATAACTCGTATTTTTGCTGCCCTTCCACTTAAATCTAAATATCGATCTGGAAAGATGAATGTTAAAGCGACTTGCTAAAACACTTCTGCTTGTTGCTATGACAGAAATAGTCTCGAGCCATATTCAAGCCCAACACTTTGCAACTCTTCGTCGTTGATGAGGAAACGTGACCAAGGCCTGGCAATCATTATAGTATCAATGCAGATAGCATTAACAGAGTGCCTTACATCTCACCTGCGTCAGTCCTGCACATTGTTTTCTATGTACTCCAAAGGTCTTCCTCAGGATGCTGCTTCCTCCCAGCATGGGAGAAATAGGGCACTGAGTTTTACCTGTCTCTTTTTAAAGGTACAGCTCTATGTTTCATCCTAGGGCTCTTGCTTGATAGACTTACTATAGACTGTAAGGCCCACCTCAATCACATTAAATGAAGTAGGGATCATTTATCACTTGACCTTATGCTACAAGGGCACAGGCCATTTAGCACTGACTTACATGATCTGAGTCCTCACTCTGCTGCTTAACGGCTTACTCATATCCAAAAAACAAATTAATCTACTTAATCTGATTTATAGTGCTTTCCTATACATTCAGAGTAACCAAAAGTAACAAAATCAGGTATTAGGGCAGAAAGGTTCAGAAAGAAGCAAAAAAATTGCCTGATTTTGATTCTTCCAGCCTTTAGATTTTTTCTTTTGTGTCAGCCTCTTCTCCCACTCTCCCTCCTGAAAAACTAATGGAAGCTGACTCTGCCTTAAAAGAAAGTAACGATTTAGTAATTACAGGGTAATACTAAGAAAAATGAAAGGAGGGACACTGAGCCCACTGAATTTTCCCTGTCAACACACCCAAAGGATTGTAAAAATAGCTCTTTAGGATATAGCTTCCTTACCTGGAGCTTTGTATTTCTGGAAGGTGTCATTCACCAACGGGAAATGGATCACAACTGGAGCCTTCGGATTATCATCATCCACAAACACGTAACACTCTTTTGGCTTCTTTTCATCTTCCTCACTCCATCTGATTTTTGGAAAAGGAATTTCCCGCTCCTCACAGTATTTCTGAGTAAGTTCTAAAACCTGTTGTCAAAGAGCAAAAATTATTTCGACAGAATACCAGCAACATCTCAAAGATCATCTAACTATAACCCTCAAAGGGACAGAGACTTTCACAAAAGAAAAAGCGACAGAAATCCAACTTCAAATTGGCAGAAATGATTTCTCTGGCTGGCGATACAGAAAAAGAACAAAGACCAGAACTGAGAACTGCTACCAAATACTGGCAGTTCGCAGCTGAAAGTTTTCATGTTCAGTTACTCTATATTCACCCTGACTTCTCTGCACTTAAACACTTGTATAGCTCGTTTGCGTGAAGAAAATCACCAATAGCCACTTCTCCATTAGAAGTATACATCTAAGTACCAAGGATCATATAAGCAAAGAAAATACTCTTATTGCAGGTAAGAAGCTATTTAGGTTTCTGGAAAGTTTTGAATCTTAGTACAGTCGTCACTTTCCATGACAATCACAGTAAAAAGCATAGTAAAATAACATTTAAAAGAGCTAAGGATTTATTTTAATGCATTCTTACATTAGAATCATTAAAGTTGGAAAAGACCACTAAGATCATCAAGTCCAACTGTCAACCTAACACTACCGTGACCACTAAACCACGTCCTGAAGTGCCACATCTACATGTTTTTTTAACACCTCCAGGGATGGTGACTCCACCACTTCCCTGTGCAGCCTGTTCCAGTGCTTGACCACTCTTTCAGTAAAGAAATTTTTCCTAATATCCAACCTAAACCTTCCCTGGTGCAACTTGAGGCTGTTTCCTCTCACCCTATCACTTGTTACTTGGGAGAAGAGACCAACAGCCACCTCTCTACAACCTCCTTTCAGGTAGTTAAAGAGAGCATGTACGGTTTGTAGTCAACATCAGCTGATGTTGAATACAAACTAGTTGAATACAACTAATGTTTGTATTCAACATCAACTGATCTGCTGGCATTGTGAATACAATTTTGTGCTTTTATCTTCATGTAATAATCCTCAGCTACATCTCTCACCTCAAAGGGAGCTTCCCAGGAGAAATTGAATGATAAGATAACATCCACATCCCTCTCTGGCTGAAGTACCAAAGGAAAGGGAGAGTTGATAGAAAAGCCACCATCCACTAAATACAAGCTTTCTTCCATGGGGGTCAGCTGGTTGGGAAATGCATCCAGATGAGTGCCTGGAAGACACTCCAAGTAACACAAGTAACTATAATGATTCATTACGCACCTCTCAGTACAGGCAACAAACAAAGCTTATGCTGGGGCTATAAGACAAAAAAAGACATTCCAACATGCATGTTTGTCTGGGACTGACCTGTAAAGTGTGACGATGAACTTGCCTTATGTGACAGAACATACATAGTGGATCAATTTTTTTTGCTGCAGTGTAAGAAGGGGTTAATTTCCCCACTTCAGTGGAACACAGTCACGCTCACTCATGTTCTGTAGCATCGGCTGTTACAGAGTATTAACGCACTACTCTACATCCCAAATACATAGAGACTCATTTACCTCTCCAAGCCACAAATTTCTTGACGTTAACATAATCTTTATGAAGATATAATCCCTGCATGAAGTTGAAGGTTTCTCCACATGTGACCCGGGACTTGAAGAAATCCTGAAAAATTTGTAACAAGGGGCCCCCAGGGATAACCAAGCGAGTCTTCAGTCGTGTTGGATCTCGGAAATGAAATCTTCGGCAGTCATCTGCAGAAGGCACAGAAGGATGCAGAACACACAGAAAACACTTGTCCAGCTTCAATATTTCAGACTTTTATCTACAATATTTAACAAGTTGTTCTAGGGCTGAACGTGTCCTCTAATTAAAAAAGTATTGCAATGAAATTTAAATGAGCTGCATACTCTACAGCTGGATAACTTACCTGCCTTGTTTCAAGGGCTTTACTCACAAATCATTGTCCATAGTCATTTCAAACCCACACAAAGAAGCACTTGTTAAGCAAGTGACAACCACTTCTGTCTCATAATACAACAACTATCATCCACACACAGGAGCACTTATAGTGTCAGCGGGAAAACTAGGACTGCAAAAGGAGAGAAGAAAAAAGTTCTGCCCCAACTACTTACTGCACCTGAACAACTCTCAGCCTTTAATAACGCTTCCTCTTCACTGCTAGAGACACACTGTACAATGGAGAAAAATGCATAAACATACAGCCATCTTAGCCAAGATTACAGAGATCAGGCCAAAGAGGGAAATTAAAATCTATTTTCCACCTCCTGCTAAGCAGTTCAGCTTCTACTCTTCCTCTTCTTATGATTAAGGCCCCAGCACTGCAGTATGTGTTTAAGACAGCTCCCAGAATTAGCCCAAATTTACAGCTGGATACAATATATAAAAAAAAAGTGGAAGTGCATTGGAAAACTATAATTACTCTCATCAGTATTTGTGTGATGGAAAGGGATAACACACAGTACAAGAGGGATCTGTGCAAAGCCATCCTTTACGCTAACCTTCAAAACTAAAGAGCACATTTTTTAGTCATATTATTTTTATGCTCATTCCAAAACCAGGAATCTTTGGAAAAAATCCTACTATTTTTATGTTTGTTCTTACCTACAACTTTGATAACATCTTTGAAGGAGTCCAGAAAGCCCAGTCCTATACCAACCACCTTCAGGCAGATATCATCCAAGCTTGCAGCAAAGGCACTGCCCCACATTCCTGCAAGGAGAAATGTGGAAGAATTTAATACTCAAAAGCCTTTTCACAGTGTAGCCAAAAGGCCTATAATTCAGCTGCCATTTGTCATGGTGGAGGGCTGTCACTTGACACCTACTATTCTAAGAGGTGATGTTTGAGTTTAAACCTCTGAGGTAATCATGCGACAAATTCTGATGTAATAATGTAATGCAGAAACTTCTCCAAAATAAAAGCTCTTCTCTCAGCAAGGGAAAGATGGCAAGAGAATGGGAAGACCTAAAGCAGAAGCTTTTGGCAGGCAGCTCATAATAAAGTCCTCCTGCAGACTCGGGACTTTAGACTGTAATACTACAAACCTACACCTAAACCTTTGGAGAAAGATTTGACATTTTCCCCTCCTTCAGGAAGGGACAAAAAGGCATGGGTTTAAGTTGGTGAGTCCCAAAAAAAGAAGAGCTCCTTCCCATCTCCTCATTTTATTCATTACTGCGAGATCATACCTTGTAGAAAACAAATCCTAGGCTCTGGACGTTTCTGGACAAGCCGTCCCATGAAGAACTCACTATCAAAGTCCTCTGTTCGGACAAAAGCTCCATATTTGCGAAATCCAACTTCATAGGGAGTGAATTCGCACCATTCTGAGAACAAGCCAAGAGGAGGTTTACTCATCTCAGAGTAAATGCAGGTGAAAATACTCATTTGATTTCTGTTCATACAAGGTAGACGGAAGGGAGTCTTCCTCCACTTTTCACCATCACTATGGATTTCCCTGCCACTCTTCTCAGAGAGCCTCTGTTTTACACTTGATTGATAAAAACTCTTGTGCAGGCTTTCATTGACTAAATACAACCAACTTTCTTCCTGGCTTTTAAAAAAAAAAAAAAAATCCAATCTTGCTCCACTTTGACTTTGTTACTGCAGAGATAACCTGCCTATTTTACTTCCAATTTAAACCATTTTGGTGGCTTCCTTTTCCATGACACATGGAAGCTACTTCACTTCTCATCATACTACTTAGCACCTCTCAGCAACTATTACAGCACTGACTTGAAAACTCAATTGACCCACTGTGTCAGACTTCATTCTCTGTTTATCAAAGCTTCCCTCATGCTTGGAAGCTTTCCACAAGTATTTACAAATCAAATTCCTTGTCATACACGCACACACTCCTCCAGAATAAAATAAACAAAAAAGTCCCATAGTGGTATACAGAGGGACACACACATTTGTGTTCCTGTCTCACTCACCTGTCCTCCCTTGTTACATCACATTTAAAGTTTCAAGTGATTTGGAATAGGACTGGTCTTCATTTTTTACTGTAACCGTATAACCAGACTGCTAAATACCACAGTTCTGATGATGTACGCTACAAGATTGCAAATCCATCATTTAACAGGAATCCTACACAAACTGATTATCTGAGACTATATAAAAAAAGTAGGTCATCTAATTATCAAGGACTTCGATTTTCCCATCCAGATACAGACTCGTGTATTACAAGAACCTTCCCTCTCAGCTCCTAAAAATCCAGGCACTCTCTAGGAAAACATGTGGAGTGGCTCGTTTCTCTGTTATAGCTACGATGAAGACATCTGTGATCAGGATAAACATGCTACCAATCAGTATCCTATTGCTTCCTGCACTACCGGGTGTTGCTCGAGCCACATTTCCTGTTTTCAGCTATGCACTACACAAGGAACTGGGTAGGTGAAAGGAAATGATGGATTTTAACAAAGACAAAGAAATTTGCCATGTTCATACCTGCAAAGTCACCACTGCTAATATTGGGTCTCACATTGACGGCTGCATAGATAGGATAGGGGTTCTGGGCCCATTTCACTGCTTCTTGCTGATCAGACAGCTTTGATGGATCTTCCTGGTCACAAGTAAGGAAGGAGAAGCACATTTAGACAGTACCCATAGTCCTGTACCCATACTTTGATAATTTGAAGCTGTTGCTTAGCATTTCTCACTAAAAATACTACTAATTCAAAGTCCCTTCTCCTCCCTCTGTCTAGGCGTATAGTTAGATTTTGCCAGAGTATTTCTGCAATTGCATATTTAGAATGGCTGCTGTTATTAAACTAGTTACCCCTCAGACTTCCAACCTCAATTAGCATAGCAAATACTGCACAGTAATGCCATTTTGCAAAACCAACATTATTCTCCTCAAGCTTAACCCACCCAATACAAAAACTATTAATTTAATACCAGTCATTCCAAATAAACACTGCCATTTTCTGTAGCACTGATCAGTACGACTTCAAAATTCTTTACTAAAGAAGGGTGCTGGGAAACCCAGGGCAGGGAGAGCTGAGAACTCCATACGTTTATTACACAACACCATCAATCCCAGAACAGCTCACAAAGGTACAGAGTAATTGGTTTCTTGACACACAGCACGGGCAGAGCTCCCACCTGGAAGACAAACAGCAGTAGACAGCCAAACGTGAACTCTTTTTACCTTCTGTTGTAGGAAATATTCCACAATAAGGCCCCACAAATCTGTAAATGAAACCTTCCGTCCACTCGTCTCCATAGCATTCAGCTCCTGGAAATAGTATTTCAGTCGTTCTGGAGAAAACGCCCCTGCTTTGCTGCTGGACACAGTACCCTGAGCTCTTCTGATTGCATCTTGAAGGTCTTTCTGTGACCAGTCAGGGTCTTGATACAATGTTGATAAACACCTGAAAATGCTTATATTCATGTCATCAGTAATAATGACCCTCTGTAAATAATTTTAGCTGGTTCTGCAGCACTGAACTAAAAGCTTAAGAAGTCTAGGTAAAAGATAAAGCATCATGAGAAGAGGTCATAATAATGGATCTCTGACCTCTAAAATGTGCTGAAAGCCCCTACACCTACAGCACAACTTCATCCTGATTTCAAGGATGTTCCAAGCATCACAGGCTAGTACACATGAATCAATTTATAAATATGAATATATTAATGCATATAAATATAGCAAGGGTGCTACTGCACACACCAATAGAGGCCGTGGCCTCCACCAGAACACAGGTCTGATTAAATGAGAAACTGGTTCGGACTATTGGCTATCCACATCAACAGATGCCTACGTTTGTTCAAAAGTCTGTCTCTGAATCAAAAGGGGCAGACTAGATCGCCCAGTTTTTGAAGTCGGGGCTCTGAGAGAAAAGACACAGCAGTTTTATTCATGTTATACGTTCTAATATTCAACTGCCAGGCTTGCAAAAGCAGCACGTTCATAAATACAGACAGTAGCTGTAGGGGTCAAAAGTGATAACGAATCTCCTGGACTCTTTCGTATGCCCATCAGAACTCATAGGTGAAAAGTGATAAAAATATTTGACTTCATTGTCTGTCTACAGATGGCATAAATGCCGTTTTGGCCTTATTTTGCATCACCACTGCCATATTCACCTGTAAGTTTCTGGAATCAATACTGCACATAACTTACCAAGTAGAGCCAGAGATCCCACACAAATACATTGCAGCATCCAAAAGGCCCAGCTGCTGAAGCCCAGCAAGACTGCCATAGAACGATGTCAGTGCTCTCATCCCACCTCCAGACCCCAGTACTGCTACGACTGGAACCTGCGGACAGCAGACTCAGGTGTCACCATCACAGTCTTTTAAATTGCCAGTGACAGAACTAATCCCATTCCAATCTCATTCTTATAAAAAAAACCACACAACTCTATATCTATTTACAATTCAAGTGATTTCATGTTTGATTTCAACCAGAATTCCGTTCTCTACTTGAAAATTAATTTCAATTAATTGAAATATATTGTCTACCTAGGGACAGACAGTTACTGAAATTATTATATATATTATCACACATTTACTTGCATTCCATACAATATACGCACAAGCACAAAAAAAGGCTTCATTCTTACAACAGCATCCTCAGATCAGCAATCAGAAAGGTGTTCCTGTGGTCTGAGCTTCAATTTAACCATTCTGAACAGACCTGCCCATCTCAATTCAGAGCTCAAAGCTCAAGATACAAGTGATCAGCTAAAGAAAGTAAATTCTGAAATTTAGATTTTGCATTCCAAAACATACACACACACTCCCCTCAAAATTTTAGAAAGACAACAACATTTGAGACTTCAGAACTGAAATGTCACAGCAATCTATCCCACAACATGGAGAATGCAAACTGTGTTTTCTGTTGGTTACAAGCAAAGGATCCTACAACAAATAATTACCAACCAAGCACTAAGGGTTTTATTAATTTCATGGCAGCACTGTGCTCAATACCTCATCTTTTGGAGGGGATTCTTTTAACTTAAGAGTCTTCCTCAGTGCCTCAGAAACTATTTTCTTCCTTTTGTCCAAAAATTCTCTCTCCTCTTTACAGAGGTCAAAACCCAGACGCACATCAAGATCCCAAGTGCTGAAATAGAAATTAAGAGGGTAAATAAATAAATAAATTGGAGGATTTGTCATTACCAAGGAAAAGCAATTTCTTTGAACACACAATCTAGGTGCTGATCTGAATCACTGGATCAAACTATTAAATGAAGTTTTAGGGTATGTTTATATACCAGCTATATTATAAAAACAGCTTTTGGAACTTAAACTTCTCTGTATTGTATTTCTCCCTTCGTGTTTAAACACAACACTTGTATCAAACGATATTCAGATTAAGCTTCAGGAATTTCACAAAAGAAAGAAGAGATTCTCAGCAGGTGAAGAAGATTGAGAGGCAATTGAGATCTATATTGACACAGGTGGAGAAATGATGGGAAAAGCCATTTTAAGACAGAAGTTTCTGAACTTAAGAGACAGACGGCAACAACTGAATACCAATAAACGTGCTATGAGTTTGTAAAAGAGGAGCAGGATCTTCAGTTAATGACTATTTATCAAATGACCCTATCAACTTACTAGTCAACTGCTCGGGTTTGTGTGTTATTCTTTCCTCATCACTCCTTTCTTGCACCTTTCTTCTATTTTACAGTTTAAGTTCTTCACGCACTGTCAGTCCAGCACTACACATATTCTGGAAACTATCTGTACCTAACAAAGCTACTTAATATTTACACCATCAGCTATTTTATGTTCAAGTATTAGGAACACAAAATTTGTTCTGATTTCAGCAGGATTAACACCAATCCAATAGACAGTATCTGCAAAGTGAAGACCCACAGCATTCAGGAGAAAAATAACCAGATGTTTTCTTTAGTCTATTGCAAGAGATCAATGGGGACAACAGACCTCCCCAGAACAACAGGGAGAGCCATGCAGCCCCTTCACTATGAGAACAAAGGCCTTTCCTGATTTGTAGAGGTCTTTGAGGTTCCCACTCACCTCTCTTCAGTTTTCAAACTCATATCCAAACTTTGTCCCTGTGAAAACAGAGAACACATCTTGCAGTTGACAGCAACTATGTAAGTGGAACTACTAACTAGAGATTACATCAGTGGGGTCACTAGACCCTAACGAGAACAACACTCTCACCCACAAAACTACAACTCCAGAACACCTTTCCCTTGCAGCTCTTTTGGGCATTTTCAATAGTCTCCACAAAGTAAAAACATGTAGTCAGTGAGCAGGGCAAAAGAAATTATTTCTCCTGCAAGCTTCTTGATTTTTATCCTCCTCTGATAGTTTCTTTCACACCCTAACAGACTTTTTGCTTTGGAAAATGATCAACTTAGTACTTATTTTGCAAGACCCAACCATGAAAAAAGTTCTGGAAGAACTGCATTGAGTAATCTCAGTATTTCAATCTAGAGATCCTAGAAAAGAGCATTCCTAAGAATCATGTGCAGCTTCGTTTTCCAAATGCCTACAGGCAATGGGGGAAAAGTTATCCCACACATGTTAAAACAAGGGCAAAACGTTGACGTTACCTCTCCCAGAGAAATGGTTCTATCAACTTTTTGTCCAATAGGAAGGGAATTCATTGACACAGTCCCCGATCCCAGAACTGTAGTATGCTTTTCAATATCAGGGTTCATACCATCCTAATAAAAAACCGAAATGTTATTTGAGCTCTCCAGAAAGAAAAAAAAAGGTAAAGATATTACTTTCATATGTCAAAACCAGCAAACAACTGTTAAGAACATTATCACTCAGTCTTTCCCAAAACTCTAAGGCTCTTCAAGATTATCCTGCTCTCTGCTTGACAGATCTTTGCCAGGATTATTTCTGTCACTCAGAGATGTTCCTTTTGTGTGTTCATTTGGGTTTTTGTTTTGTTTGTTTGTTTTCAATATAGCTGCCACGCGAAAAAAATCTTCATCTCCAAACATAAAATTTCCTCCAAAAAATAGTTGTGTTCTGACACATGTCAGAAAGCTCACAAGTAAACTTGGCATGCTGCCTTCAAGGCAAGATTTGGAAAAGATAATAAGGCAACAGCAGTAGATATTCAGAAAAAAAATACCACAAAACAGGAAATAAGGTAATAGCCTTAGGGACGAGTGGGAACATGGAATTAAACTACATCATCATCTTTAAAAACAGAGCAAAACAAAGTCTGCTAGGAAACCTTTTGAGTTTTCTCCCATGTTGCAAGTAGCCAACTCTCTTAATAGAGAGCTGTGTGCAGATTCCTGAATATTAAAAAACCCCTTATATCACAGGGTGACAATCAAAACTACAGAGTCCACCAGGTAGGCTGGAGCCTTTAGACTCACCACAGGCCTCAACCCTTGGGAGAGGAGAGCACCTTAAAGAAGTAACAGGTTGTCACCCTTCTCACAAGAACTGAAGGCAGACACGGAACTACCCACAGATTTCACAGATGTCTTCTGACCAAAACCAGCAGTCTTGAGTCAAATGTCCCTCTAAGCCCACTGTTCTCCTCCTAACAGGGGCAAATAACATGTTTTAGGTACAGGGTAAGCAACATTACTACGTTGCTGGCATTCTCCTACCTCTGAGGAAAGGTCAGACTGGATAGCTTTGTGCTCTATGCCAGCTCTTGAAGAATTATGTTCTGCTAGCTACCAGGGGTGGTTTGGTTGAGATTTACCACATGGGCCAATCTCCATGGTTGACTTCTACTGTGTTTTTGCTTGCCTGGCTCTGAGTTTTTGACTACTTAAGTCCTGCTCATGTTTTCTGCCCAATCAAACTCACTGCAAAGCTACTCTTCCATATTCTTTTTCACATTCTCTTCTCCATATCTGCCTCTAGAGTAGTCAAGACCACCGTTCGTATTCATGCCACCCAACCACTTATGCAGATGAATAACATGACGGAATAAACAGTTTGACTTGCTCTCATTTTTGGTGTCAGGCCACACTGGGAGCAGTCAACACAATGACTATTCAGTCACTCCTGTGGAATACACACACCATATGGGTACCTGTACAAACTGAAGTCATATACGAAGCTAAAGAAACCTTTCCAAGTGGCAAGTGCTGTACAGTTTTCTAATAGAAAAGGCTTGTTATATAGTATGTCAACAGCTGAAAGTAAAGACGTCCTCATATAGCAAGCATATGCAGATTCAGATTTCTTTTAATCACCAAGTTTGAACAGATTTTCAAGTGTTGGGGAGGGTATCCTTCTAAGACAAGTTCACCTCCTTACCTAATGTCAAAGATTCAATGCAAAGCCTGACATTTTAATTCAATTTTTAAAATAGCAGCATGTAAAAAGCAATCAGAGCAAAAACTCATCTCTCTGCCCATATATTCCTAATGCACAACCAGAAAAATAATACATCCATTCAAGACAGGCTTCTAGCCTAGAAAATTTCGAACTAAGCAGTTACAATGTTACAGAGTTAAGTTTGGTCAGAAACGTGTATCTGGAAGCGATTGGTAACCTTCATAATAGATGGTCCCTAGCAGCACACAGAGTAAGTACTCCACAAGAAACCTGCTTCAAATGCAAGTTTTTTACATCACCGGGTGCCTGAACAATATATCCAAAACTGACATCCCTGAACATCTGAAAAAAGTCTCTGGCCTTCTTATGATCAAATTAAGGCTGTTCAATTTATGTTTAAGGGCACCTTCACGGACCAGAAGGCACTGGTTTCAGAGTGGGTTTATCCAAAAGTGGGCCGTAAACTTTGTAGCTGTCAGCACAGATGCTTACCTGTAGGACAGATACAGTTTGCTCCAGCTCCACTTGCAGCTCTGGACACATGTCTTTATCCACATGAAAGACAAATGAGGTTCCATAACCCTCCTCATTGGCTGCTCTCCAAGGAATACACAACTGTTTCTGATAGGCCCCCGGAACCGACACCTTGACCTCACAGCTCCCTGTGCATTAGAAGAAGTTTAGATCACAGGAGCCATTTAAACACATGTTGAAAATCAGATACTTGTTAAGCACAGCTGAGATGATGAACACACAAGCAAAAGGTCTCTTGTGTGGTTCCCAGCAGAAGTGACCCAGTATTATTTAGTATGAAAAATAAAAGCAAAATTAACTTCGAAAGTCAATTTCATAGTCAGGAAATAAAAATGCACTATATAGACAGAGAGAATCAAGTTTCCCCTCCCATGAAATAAACATGCTGAAAAGTAGATCCAACCTAAACTCTGCAGACAGCCCTACCTTGCTGTTTCTCTTCTGTTTTTTCCTCTCTGTTGACAGTGCCATGCAGAGACAAGCAAGGACGGACCTATGAAAAAAACAAACCAGCTCTGGATATGAGATCTTAGTTCAATTCTTTGTTGAAGCTTAATCCACCTACTGTACTAGGTGTAGGTTTACAGCTATAAAAATTGCCAAAAAAACATTGAGGATTATTTTGATCTTTAAAATCAAAAGCAAGTTTTGTCTCAGCAGGACAAAATTATTTGCTCGTTTCAAAATTAAAACCACCCTTCCTATTCTAGTTACCGGGTCTTTTTGCAACCAGTACTACATAGTTACAAGTTCTCATCACCTGGGGTTTTTCTGCTGTTTTACCTTTTTTTATGGCATGTGTGAGTACCTATTCAGAACCAAGAAAGCACTTCATAAACTCTGCCATGAGTTTCTGTCCTGTATTGCTCACATCCTCGTGAAATTTAGCCTCTCACACCATTTAATCATCAGTTTCTCTTCTAGGACAGCAGATGAGATAGTTAATTGGCCATAACTGTTCTAGAAGATAAGAAACTACTCAACTGCTTGAAGGTAAGACTGACTTGCAAAGGGAAATAGGAACACAAAATACTCTGTCCTATGAAATAGTTAGCTGAATCGTGCTGTTACACACCACCAATTTTCCTGAAAAAAAATTAAAAGCTCTAAATTTCAACAATAATTAACCCTTTCCCATCCTCTTCTCCTTATTAAAAAAATATCACTCCAGTCCCTTTCCTCTACGGGGAGAGAAGAGGTGGTAATGCCTGTACTTTTAATGTATAACACTGATTTTCTTAGACTGACTGCCCCAAAAGAATAGACAAATCCCTCAAAATGAATACTCTTGAGTCTGACAGCAGGAGGCATCACCTACTTAAGAATGGCACTGATAAAAGCTTAGAAATAACAGGTGTTAAGAGAAGAAGGGGGCTTAGAGAAGGAGGCTAGAAAAGTCAAAACCACCTGCAAGACTCACTAGCCTCCTAAAGACTTATTTTGTTTACATCTTTTAAAACAGCCCCACTAAAAAAAAATAAAAAAACCTAAAAGAAAACCAAAAAAACAAACCCACAACACTTTTCTGTGAGTTGGTATCTAGTCTTAAAAACTCAGGAAGCTTTTTAAACCAGGAAATTAAAAAAGAGAGGCAGATGCTGGAGAGAATAGGAGCTATTCGGGAGCAGGAGTGTAATTCTCAACAATTCTTGTCCTCTCACTACTAAAAACCTACCTCCAGGAGTAAGTCCTAACATATATGTAATGGACTTTCAAGTACTCACCACAAGGACACCATTGGTCAACACCTCTGCAGGGGCATCTGAGCTGTGAAGGGAAGAGATTTAATGCAAATGAGTTTTGTTCTTAATTTGCTTCTCCCTACTTTACAAACTGCCTGGATAAGTGGTGGGGGAGAAAAGCCCTCACTGTGGGAGATCTATGCAAGCTAGACTGACACCAACTATGTTTCCCTTCACAGAACAACAGGGGGAAAAAAAACCTGCTGAAGAAAAACATCTGTCTGCAACTATAAGCATGTGCTACAAGGTCTCACCAACTCCATTATTTTGATTACCTAGGGAAAAGCCAAGCTTAGATAGACTATTAGATGATATTCATTTGGTCATATTGCAAGGTTAGCTATGAAAACTTTACAGTCCTAAGGAACTCACCCACAAAAATGTTCATTTCCTTTGGAGTGCTGCCATTCCCAAAGTTTTGTTTCTTTTTTGGTGCCCTAAATATTTTGGTGCCTGGAGCTTTAAGGACATTTGTGATCAGCTACTGGTGAATCAACAGGAACAGCACAGAGAACTGTAAAGCATTAGCCTTTTTATGGGCAAGACTCTACCTGCACAGATAAAGTAACTAAGGCAACACATCTGCAGAACACAAGTTCACTCAGCTCTTCAGGTAAGACTCACCATTTCTCCAGGTAAAACTCTACATCCAGCTCTTCATTAGCCTTTGAAAATAAAAATTAGATACAGGTGACCCTTGATCTTGAATATATTTATAAGAAGTTTTTCCAAGAGATGAAGCTTTCTTCCTGTTACAAACTTTACTGCTTTTGCTGCCTTTACAAAGGCTCCAGTTACATTTTGGAGGGTTTAAATTTATGCCTTTTTTTGCTGTTGTTCTTTAAATATTCCTCTCCTCCCAGACACATCCTATATGACCAGCCACATCTATGTTTGAGGACACAACTGGACACAAGTGAGAGTTGGTTTTCATTACTCTGCTAATGAGAAAAAAAACCCAACCTTTTCTGGCTCAAGTACCACTGCAGCTCCCAACAGCTTCTACATGAGGCTTTGTGCTTCCTCCCATTTATAATTTCAGTAGATTGTACACTTTGCTCATTGCTGTCATTGTCTCATACAGACTGATCCATCCATCTTTCCCCTACCATAGCATACAGTAAATGCTTGATACCAGACCAAACACAGCTTTTTAAATAACAAAATAGAAGCCAATTGGGGTGATTCTCCATACTGTTGAAGTTTCCAGTTTCGTAATTACTGATCAAGATGACTTAAGCATTCAGCAAACAGGGCAGAGTTGGTGGGAACAAGGGAGCTGCTAAGCCTCTTTCCATGATCACAAATAATTCAGAATGCCTATGACACTGACCAACACCTCCCTGCTAACTGCATACCAGTTAGGCTACTTCTGATTGCATCAACAGCCCGCTTTCTCAAGAAAAGACATCATTAGCTCACCTTTCATCCAGACCTATTGTAGTAATGTGTTTGACATAGTTACAAAAAAGATCAGACTCGTGATGTGGCTTTAGCAATGCAGAACAAGCTGTCTTGTTCCGACTCCATAAACAGGTCCAGAGGGACTGAGAGCAGCTGATATGCACCAGTGTCACCCACATGGAGCAGAGGTTAAATGTGACTGAACATAACTCAGGGAAAATAAGCTTTTCTTAGGCTTTTGGTTAATTAAATATAGAGGTAACCTCTGCAGCAATAAACTTCTTCACTGCAAACTGATGATGATCAAGAAAAATAAGACAGTCTGCAGTCCCCACAATGATTACCGACAGCAAATGCCTTTCATTTTAAGCCCAGTTTATGTCCCTCTAGTTCCCCCCCCAAAAATCTATTTAATTTACAGGCATTTTAGCATCATCTGAAAGACAGCAGACAACCCAAGTTTCACTTAGGTTGGCTGGGCATCCCAAAGACTATGGAACTCACAAAACCCCAAATTAATAGGGATTTAAGAAGCACCTCAAATGACAGTATAACCATATATGCTGTCATCACCTCCTGACATTTTTCTTTTCTGGCTTCGACAAAACAGATAAATCAAGCAGCATGTACCGCTGGATTTATGTAATGATGAGTTGCAGCTACCACAGTTGACCTGGAGAGAAGCCAAGGACTAACCTCAGGGTTCAAGCTGAAAGTGCGCAGCAGGGGCTGACCTGGTTTCATGCCCCCTAAATCAAAGACAATAGATGTGAGCTCATCGCTGACGAGGACATCTTTATCGTAGAGTGTCAATTCCAGAATGTTCTAAAATCAAACAGAAACCAACAGCCTCAGATGAAGACAGAGACACTTCCACAAAGTTGCATAGCTGTATACAATGTACACCTTATGCATTAATCAATACCCTTCCCCTTTCCCACTCTTGAAGGGAATTCACTGTTTCCAGGAGGACTTAAAACATAGTTGTAAAACGCTCCTAGTTGACAGTGTTTAAAACAAGATTTTATGAGCCTCCCAACTAAAGAGAGGCCCCAGTTGAACGCACGCGGCAGTACATTCACCAGCTTCAGGCACAGATTTGCCTGAGGAATCAATAGCAGCTTCCGCTCTTCCAGCACAGTTCAGTCCAGGATGTTATAGAGACCTATCACTTTCTGCTGGATTTACCTGCTCTGAGCAGGAACTAATTGAAATGGACACAATGAGTGCACGTGGCACGGAGAAAATGGCCTTGCAGCAACTAGCTTTCAAGGAGACAAGACTGAACTTAGAACTGTGCTGGCACAGCCTTGCAGCAGGAACCAGACTGAGGCCCCACAAGCCCGCAGGGGAAGAAAAAGCACTCTAAAGCTTAGTTTGCAGTTTTCATAGAATCATAGAATCACTTAGGTTGGAAGAGACCTCTAGTCCAACCTTCATCCAAACATCTCCCTGACCACTAGACCATGTCCTGAAGTGCCACATAGACATGTTTTTCGAACACCTCCAGGGATGGTGACTCCACCACTTCCCTGGGCAGCCCGTTCCAGTGCCTAACCACTCCTTCAAGTGAGAACTTCTTCCTAATATCCAATCTAAACCTCCCCTTACACAGTTTGAGGCCATTACCTCATGTCCCAATATTAGTTACTCAGGAGAAGAGACCAACACCAGCCTCACCACAACCTCCTTCTAGGTAGTTGTAGAGAGCAATGAGGTCTCCTCTCAGCCTCCTCCTCTTTCTTACCATTTAAGTCAATTACTGTTCCACCTTTGTCACCCACCATTATGGAAAGATACACCAGTGAGCAGGGGAGCTTCTTGTCAATATGTACCTTTTTCCAAAACCTAGGATGTTATTTAAAGTGATAATGCCATACTAAAACTGGTCTTTCAAAGTACAGTTTCCTTCCCTCTACCATTAGTGTCCACTTTGGGAGTGAATGCTGACAATCTGAAGACTTTGTTCAATGCTTTGTTAGGTCCTGCTTAGACGGGAAATGTGCAGGTTGAGCAGACAGATGTACTGTCTCCATCTAAGAGTTTGAATTTTGCTTTTGTTGGTCACAGGAACTGAGGGCAAAACTTGACTGAACTAAGTAGCAAAGCAATTCGAAATTTAGTTCCCATTATCCTCACTCAGTCACTTGGCTGGGTAAGGCAAGTAGAGCTACAAGCAAGCAAACAGTTACTCAGTGAAAGTAGAAGCTTTACTCTTTCAGCAAAAAAAAATTTCCTAATATCCAATCTCAAATAGAAACTTGCTTCTTCAAAGGATTTCCTTGATCTCTACAAGGTAGTGCCATAACTTCCCTTTTGTGAAATACACCACAAGGACATTTACGGAAAATTCTAGCTACAATTTACACCACGGCAGTTATAAACTGCTGTGGTTATCAGTGGACATACATAGTACAGCTTTTTGTACCACTGAAGATGACCGACACCTTACAAGCAACGCTGGTTTTGAGTGTAATAAAGATCCCCTGGTTTTGAATGAATTATCAAAAGCAGGCCAGTACGCAAAGGCAGGAAGCCCAACCAGCTCCACCAAGCGCACTCCTTACCTTGACAGCACTATGGATTCGATACTGGAAAGTTTCATTCCATTCTGGGTTATCAGAATTGTCAACAACCCGGGTTTGGGAGACAATGGGAGACGCAGTGGGCAGCTTTAGTTCCACATAGCAGTCTGCCTTGGACACTAGAGCAGAGAGGGTAGAGACAGACAGTAGAATAACTTCAATCAAAGATACTCTTTCCCATGAGCTCTTCATTTTCTACATCTCATTACATCATAGAAATGTGCAAATTTAAGCCCGGACTTGTAAAGCTAAGTAAAGCAAAACCCTTTAATGAAGTTCATGTCTTTAAACAGCAGCAAATTGAATATTGAGTAGCTGTATTTATTTTTTCTGATTCATCCAAGCCATAAAAGCCCTTAATAAAAAAAGACTACTAATAAAAATGAGAAAGATAACTTTTCAAGAAAGATTACTGCTGATATCACAGGCCCATTGCCTCTTGTCCTGTCAGTGAGCACCACTGAGAGAGTCTGGCTTCATATTCTTAACACCGTCCTTTCAGATACTTGTACACATCAATAAGACCCCCCAGCCCTTCTGTTTTGCAAGCTAAGCAGTCCCAGATATCTCGGCCTTTCCTCCTGTGAGAGATGCTCCAGTTAGTTTACAGTCTTACTGGACATTCACTAGACTCTCTTCAGTGGCTCCAATCCCTCTCATAGTGGAGAGCCCAGAATTAGACCCATTACTCCAGATGGAGCCTTACCAGTGCTGAGCAGAGGGGAAGGATCACTTTGCTTGTCCTCTTGGCAGTGCTGCTCCTAATGCAGCCTAGGACACTGTCAGCCTTCTTTGCAGCAAGACCCCATTGCTGGCATCTGGTCAGCTTGCTGCCCACCAAGCCCCTCAGGTCCTGCTCTGCAAAGCTGTTTTCCAGCTGACTGGCCCCCAGCATGCACTGCTGCACACGGCTGTTCTTCCCCAGACGCAGGACTTCCATGTTTTTGTTGACCCACAGAAGGGTCCTGTCAGCCAACTTTTCCAGCCTGTCAAGGTCCCTCTGGACAGCAGCATGATCCTTTGGTGTACCAGTCACTCCTCCCAGCCTTGTAACACCATCAAACTTTTCGAAGGTACACTTTGCCCCATTATCCTGATCATTAATGAAGACATCAAACAATATGGGGCCCAGAACTGACCCCTAGTTACAACACTGATCACCATCCTTTAAGCTCTGCTATTTAGCCAGTTCTCAATCCAACTCCCTATCTGCTCATCCAGCCCATACCTTCATCAACTTCTCTACCAGAATCTTATTGGAGACAGTGTCAAAAGCCTTATTGAAGTTCAGGTAGACAATATCCACCACTGCTATACCCTAGAATCATAAAATCATTAAGATTAGAAAAGACCTTTAGGATCATCAAGTCCAACCTTCATCCAACATCTCCCTGACCACTAGATCACGTCCTGAAGTGCTACACCTACTCGTTTTCTGAATGCCTTCAGGGACGGCGACTCTACTGCTTCCCTGGGCAGCCTGTTCCAATGCCTAACCACTCTTCTAGTAAAGAATTTCTTCCTAATATTCAATCCAAACCTCCCCTGGAGCAACTTGAGGTCATTACTTCCTGTCCTGTTGTTAGTTACTTGGGAGAAGAGACCAACACCAGCCTCACTGCAGCATCCCTCATCTAGTCTGGCCAGGAGCTGAGCTTTCTGTTTCCATTCCATGATCATAACCAATTCTCTCAAGAGTCTCTCCTTCTTCCAGTTAAGCCACCTTTAGCAATGCAAGCATGGGAAACATCCTTCACTCCAGTTTAACAGAAAGGCCATTAAAATAACTTATCTTCACAGCATGATTCTAGCCCTCAGGCTTTCGGGGGGGGTTTTCCATTCCCTGGACAGTCATTTAGCATTCCAGTAGTTCCAATGTTGGATGCCAGATACAAAACTTATGGCAGGCAGACTACCTTGCTGTATTAGATGTGAAGAAATTCAATCTCAAATGAGTTTTAAAGATCCAAATGCCCCAAAAAGCCCTAAGAGCTTTACTCAACACTGAAGTGCAATAGGAAGGGAATATATACCATGCTAACAAACCCAGAAACAGGTAAAAAGCAGTTTGTCTTGGAATCAGTCAGCCACCTACCTCCTTAAAAAGCTTCAACGACACGAGCAAAATAGCAGGGACATGAAAAAAAGCACTAAAACAACTGAGAAAATAAACATTTGGAAACTAGAAAGTGAAGACTCCTACTTCCAGGTGCAAGAAAACTGTTCAGTAGGAGCAAGGGGGAAATTTGCCATGACCTGAGGGCTGAATCCAGACAAAGAAACACCAAATGGGCCACAGTAGGCTATGTAAAGGAGCAAGGAAGCAAAATATTACCAGGACTTATCTGATCTTGTTCTGCAAAGCAGGGTTAATCTGCAGCTTGGCCTATTATCAAGCCTTTAAAATATATATAATGCTTTCCAAGAGAGGCCTTTGTTCAGACGTAATGGCAACGCACTATGTGCAGGTAAGAAGTTCCCATAACAACGCTGCTTGTGTTATAGATACGCACTGAGCAAACCATCTGTTTTCATAATACCTTGACTAAATACTTACACAGATCCGTACCCTTGATATTTCTGGCTCGGAGGACTTTTACTGTGAGGTTGTAGTAAGGGTGCTTCTCCCACTGAAAAGAGAAGGAACAAGCTCAGCATGTAACTCAACTGCAGTGCCTCTTTTATAACCACACTAATATCAGTTCAAAGAAATGGATCAGACCAGCCAGCCCAAAATAAAGAGTCAGTTTGGGAACATATGCAGCACTTCCTGTGTCCTGGAGGAAGACCAAAGGAGTCTAGAAGGAAAGTCAATTCCCTTCCAGCATGGCAATAAGTGACGTCTTAGGGTAACTCCTCACAGATTTCAGAAAATAAGTCCTTTATTTAGGGTTTCTTTTAATTACAGATCAGTCAATTGCTTCATTCGTTCATTCCTGCCGAAGGATAAACAGACACCGAAGCTGCTCAATTTTAATCATGACTCGGCTACTTTTAGACTACTTCTTGCCAAGGGCACATCCACGCTTGAGTAATAGCAGACACTGCAAGAATCTTAACAGCACAGAAAGCATACTCTGTTCACAACAAGGGGAAAAAAAAAACCCCAACACTTTCTTTTAGGAACACACACTTCGTGGTCATTTGAAGAAGAAAAGACTAACCTTAAATTTCTTCTAATCCTGGACTGTTACTGATAATCAGCACTCTAAACATGCGTGCCACTTTGCCAGTATAGAACAAAATGTAATCCTTGCTCATGAAAGCTTCTGGGAGGCTATTTTTGGAAAGGAGTATTAGTATCTAAGTGCCTTAATGTGAAGAGGAAAAAAAAGCCTGACTGAATCCTAGAGGATCATGAAGGAGAAGCAGGGGGAGGGCAGGGGAAGACGAGCAAACAGCTTGAAAAGATTTAGTGCAGAGATCGCACAAAAGCAATTGTGTAAGGCTCACCAACAGAACAGGATTCTGCCCCATTTCCATCAGTTATGACACAATCCTGACCAGCTAAGAGCCTTTTCTATTCTTAAATCCCATTTCAAAATGCTTTTCACAAGTGGTCACTGCTTCACATTGATCATTTCCTATGTGGCTGGCTTGAGATCACAGTTTAATTTTGGATATGCTCAGTATTCATCTACAACTCAATTCAGCAGGATCTTCACTTACAAGAAAAGGCTGCAGAGAGCCAAATATTATATAAAGACATAGGCTCTGCATATCACTAACTAGGATCTCAAGGAAATCAATGAACCCTGAACAGTCGAACTCATCTCCAATATTCCTTTTCTGATATCTGTACTATCTTTGTTAAGCAGTCACATACTTGGGGCATTATCCTTATTTCTTATCACTTGAAGATACTTGCCAGCTTTTGCAAAACAGGGCTTGAACAACGCAATAAAACCAAGACATACATAGTATACTGAACATCTGAGCACATCACCCTGATCAACAAGTGAAGGGTAAAAACTACACACACCACCTAAGATATCTCACATGCAGTTGCCAAATTAAATTTGTGCAAATAAACCCTAACTATTCTGTTACTACTCTTAAAGGGCTCTTACTTGAAGCATCAACATGTTGAAGATACTCCTTCCCTCATTGTTTCTGGGAGCAAGACATGCCTTCACATTGGATTTCACCATGAACTCTACCCTTCAGATGGTAGTTTTTCTGCCTTTTCAAACCTTTCCTCATCGCTTCTATTTTGTTCAACCACTGACACTACTTTTTCAGGCAAAGCCTGCTCTCCTTTCTACCTCATTGAGTTGGGGAATGGACTACAAAAAGAAATTCAAGATCGCATGTGTTATTCCCACTGACTTCCTAAAGGTGCTGCAACTCTTCAGGTTGTTGAGAAATGAAGCTACATAATCACACCCCCATCTTCACTCATGTAGCCTGACTATCACCTGGAATTCAGACACTACTCAGAGGAAGCACAGAACACCCAGAAGATCATATATTCTTTTACTGCACATTATCTGCCAACATACAGTTACATGTTCAAAAGAAAAGTCCTTTCCAAAGGTCTCTAACAATGTTTGATTTGCAATCAATCGTTACACAGCTGATTATACATTTTCCACACCCAGACCATAATTTAAGGCCATATAACACAACAGATGTTTCCCTGTGCTATCAATTGTGCCAGAACCATTCCCTGTGCCTGTTCTACTTATCTTTTAGCCAAGGAACAGCAAGGTCATAACACGTTCCAAGGTGAGCTTGCAGCGTCATGAAGCATGAGATTATCAGATACACTCGTATCAGAAAGCATCAGGGAAAAAGCAGGCAAGAAATCTGTATGGGAAATGGACAACAAATAATGACAGTTCTGCCTATACCAGCGTCCGATGGATGCAAGCAACTGATTTCTACTTTATAGGTGAATTTTTCAGATTCACCCCTTTTCCAGAGCTCAGGAGAATGCACCTGAAACACTCACCCACCTACCCCGCCTTGAAATCCTTAAACAAGGTTACAAGACTGAATTTGCACACACTCAATCCTGCTAACAGCTGTATCTTTCATCTAAATTGAAGGTGCTAATGCAACAGCAAGTGACTGCAGAACAGGTTATCCCAGCTACAGGACCCAGTAGTCCTTCCTCACAGCCCAGAACACGTGCCTTTACACAGAGGGATCCACTCCACATCTCTCTGGGGATGCACAGGGCTCACCACAAGCATGCTAGTTTCATTATTAAAATGCTGTCAACAGCAAATAAAAAAATGTAACTTCTAAGCCATATTTCCTTTTGTGTTCATAGCTACCACCAGACGAATCAGGTAGCTCACAGCAATGTCCAGTTTACCAAGGGAGCACTTCCTTCTCATCCTGTTCCTGCTCCCAAGTAAATTCTGCTGTCTGTGATTCCCTTCCTTGTGGTCAAAGTGCCACAAGTTTGCTTTTAAACCCAAAAGCAAACTCCTGGCTTTCCTAGGCACCCCTTGCACTTTCCCTTTTCCCCCAAAAACGTGCACCCACAGCCACAAAAGGTGACTTCAGATCCAGCCCTACAAACTACGGTCTTCTGAAGGCAAGCTTTATAATAAGCCAGATGATGTGAATACTGCTAGCAGCTCAGTGTTAGAACAGCGGTAGCAAACACTGGGCTTGCTCCCAGTTTGTCTTTAGATGTGTGAAACTAAGGCTAAAATTTGGGAAATTGAAGAGATCTGATCATGCTGAATTCACCTACAAAGCCAAAAGAATCATCTGCTGCCCCATCCCTCGCTCAGTTGCTATTAACTAATCAATACAAAATCTCTCCCTACCAGCCAGCACAACTTTGCTAAGTGGTGTCAATTTTTTAAAATTCATTTATATAGCGAGCACCTGAGCGAAAACATCCCCATCCAGTGCTTTACAGGTTAATGGAAATCACAGCAGGCAAACACGAGTCTCTTCCACCCTGATGTCCCAAGTACTACACAACATTAAAAAAAGTCAACCAGATAATTTTTATCACATAGCAAGCAGAAGTGTGGAGAGGCACAGAGGCAGCCAGGCACCCTGTGACATGTTAAGGTCACCTCAATTTTAAGCTGTAGATTTTTTCGGAGGGGGGAAGAGGGGGGACAACGGGACAGGTAATCAGATGACAGATCAGATCTCCTAAGCAGAGGCTCCTTCACAAACAGTGTAATTCAACACCGAGGTTATTGGCCAGACTGTCTCACACAATGGAACGATTAAACACCAGCTAAAGGACAAACACATTGAAACCACTTTATCTAATGTGGTTGCGCTGCATTATGAACTGGGGGTGAAGTAATAATTAATCTTTGTCTGCCTCAGATTATTAAACCCTGTGGGACATGGTTAGAGAGCAGAAAGGAAGGGAACGGTCGGTTCTGCAAGAAAACACACAAGCACTATTTTGTCTTTACTGATGAGAAGTGCAATATTCAGGATTCTCCCTCCCCCCCCCAAAAAAAAAGGTACTTGCTGCTCCCCAAAACCTAAGGGGAGACCTGCTCTGCATTGCCTCAGACAGACCTTGAATTTACTGAAACCCTGGAATCTCCATTAGCACTACTGGTATCCAAAATTTTCCCCTAATGATGAACTTTTCCATTAATTCCTGCGGAAGTGCAGGGCTGGTCTTCCACACGTGTAGTAACAGCACGTCACCGCCAAACACACGGGCTAAGAAATGCCGGCTCACCGGCAGAACTACTATTTCTTACCCGCCAGTGATAAAACCCCGTCTCTTTCCTCTCCTTCTTTTGGAAGAGCACAGCTGCCAGAAAAGGCAGCGCTCTGGGTGGAAACGAGCCCCGCAGCACCTCATGGAACATGGGGAAAACGTCCCGTCGTCTCCGGAGAAAACCTGACAGGGAAAGATAGAAAATAACGCGAGGCTCAGAGGCTCAGCTGCCAAGGGCTGCCAGCTATGGGCTGGGTGGGAAGTTTTGCACAGGACTGGGCTGCGAGCAGAGGAGTGGCCTGAGCTTGCCAAACAACCCGCTCCAAACCTCGCTGACAGGTTTTTCAAATGCTAGTGAAAGATAAAGGCAGCAAAGGGAAGAAGAGGGAAGCCCTGGGTAGGAGGAAGCACCACGCCATGACTCAGCCACAACCTCAAATCCCCCAGTCCAGATTTTTTTTCAGAGTTCCAGCAACCTAACGTAGGACTTGGGCCGTTTCAAACCCTTTCTGAGTTTCAGCATATCCTAAAAAAATATTTTTAAATAGAAAGAAATTATTCCCATCTTACCAGCCTGAAGCAAAGTCGAATTTATCATCGACTGTAGCTGTTCAGAGAAGTTTCAGGGAGCCCTGAGCAGAGACACTACAATTTTGTCTGCACTAGGCCACCCCAGAGAATATTGATTCACCACCATGTCCACCGTCCTGCTGCATGAGTGGCCTCCACATGTCCCCCCCCTTTATCCTCATTTCCACGTAGCACAGTCTTGATTCTTCCACCAAAGGTTCTTGAAAAATTGTACAACAGGTAAGGCAGATTTTTTTATGAGTCTATTGCGCCTTAAAAAATATTAGGTAGTGGAATAAGTTGTTTACTGGAAGTGATTAGTTTATTAACAGCTGCTGATAGTTGGCTTGTCTGGAGCTGTTTACTGAAGAGCTTAAACTGAAGCAAGCAGACCAAAAAAAAAACCAAAACAACCCCAAACTCTAGTGTTTCAACAAGTAGAATGTGGCAGAGAGTTATGAAATGCAGAAACACAGCATGTCACCAGCACCACACAAACATGCAAATGTGACACATTCTCAGCAAGGTCCCATTCATTAATCATTTCCTGTCATTAGTGTCAGTCGCTAGCCCAGAATTTAAGAAAATTAATAAAAGCACAGGCACTGACATTTAGAATACAAACAAGTCAGTACTAGTTAGTGAATTCGCAAACTCAGAGCTGATGCACGGGCAAAAAGCAAACATAACATCATTGCAAAGCAGGCAGCAACTGCTGCAGAGCTCTCGTGTGGTGCTAAATGGTACGGTGAAGAGAGACACTGGGCTGAAACAGTAACTCCTTTGCATTTCTACATACTACTACACTGAAAGAGAAGGACTGGCATATTAGGTTTTATGTATTTTCCAAAAATTGCAGAGCCGCAAGTGTGATTTACTTGATATTTTATTTCTATTTTAGTTGGACTACAAGTTACAGGAAAACTGAGGTGCCCTCACACTGTAAGCTAACATGGAGAAATCACACTTATTCTGAACAGCTTATCAGAAGCAGTATATAAAGTTCGTGAGTGCATTTTATCTTGTGAGTGCCCAACTGCATTTAAAATCAGGCTTATCTGCCTTCTCCTGAAGTCCTCTCTCCTTTTCCAATGATACCTCAGCACAGGGATCTCACATTTGTAGAATTACTCTTGAATTCCTCTCGCAAGAAAAACTGAAAGCTCTTTAGAACATATGCTTAAGTGTTTGATAGTCTAGACATCATCTGTTAGCAAGCAGTGTCTGTGTGCAATTTTAGCTACCTACAGACACTGCTGACAGCCCACTTAATGTCCAAAGAGAAGCTACTTGCTTTTGTCATTTCCTAGCAGGCTAAGAAAACAAGCAAACTAAGTGATATCAAAACACGAGGCAACAAAGATGGCCTCACATCCAGTAACTTTACTTCGGCTTGGATTAGTATCCCCATAGTGATAGATGTATATCTACATTTCACTCAGCTATTTTTTTGTCAGCAAGCATGAACAAGTCACACCATCACCAACTATACTACACAGTGCTTAAAATGTGTGTTGATATCACAAGGGACCCCTCTCGCTCCCACCAGCAGCACCAAGAGGAGAGCTGAGATGCGAGTGCAGAATTAGGAGAGATGAAGATTCCAAAGGACGCTATCAAGGTTTCAATTCGGGGTCTTTTTGGTGGGAGATAAAATACTTCTTCAGTGTCAACATCTCCCATTTTTATAGAATAGGAAAACCAAAGATCTGTGTTCTACTTCCAACACTAGACTAGTCTATGACCTACATTCCACGCAACCACAAACCTGTGGATCTAAACATTTCCTGATTTGGTCACACAGAGCTCAACACCCCTCCCCACCCCGAAACAGCATTACCACCACTAGAAAAACAATTGTCAGTAATTTTAGTGTTCTCTAATAAGCACATATTTAATGGTATAGGACTTTCAAAAGCATTATTCAAAGAAAATACAAAAGTGGCTTTAGTAGGACTTCTGAGAACATTCACAAGCATACTGTAAACTTGTAGATTTGAAAAATAAAGCTGAGAAGTGATGACAGCTCTCCTACAACACGGCCTCATTTGAATTGCACATAGTACAGCAGGAGCAATACTGGGAGCCCCTGCATTGGGTCTGACTTCCAGGAGAAAGTGAGGACGAATATATTCCCAAGAAAACAAATATCTATTAAAAAGTAAAATCTACAGCAGCCCAGAGAAGTTTAACGGCACGACGACTGAAACACACACTGGTTCACAATATTTATTACAACCTATTGCTTTAGATAAACCTGCTGTATGGTTAGTAAACCCAAACCACATTATCAGAACCAAGAAAAAAAAGAAAATTACAGCACAAACCACATTTCTGTAAAAGGTATGCAACGGAGGTGAACAGAGGCACAACCTTAACCGTGTAAGTACACAATGAAGATCCTTGAATGTGAATACAGCTCTCCTGGTAGCAGATAATGAAGGTAAATAAAAATCAGACTACAAGTACTAAATGTAAGATAGGTAAAAATCAGAGCAACGTTGTTAAATCCGTATACAAAGAATGCAGGGCCTTTGTAAATACCCTTCTTCCATTCTCAATGGCCTGTAAACACAACTCTCCCAAACCATCTTCCCTCTGTACCTGAACTAGTATATAAAGATCTATACAGAATGTGCAAATCCAAGTATTTTTAGGCTCTCTTCTTCAAATAGAAGAAATACAAGGTTAAAAAAAAATTAACACCACAGATTCCCTCTACCCAGCCTCTGCAGAAAGACATCAGTAGCAACACTGCCCAAGACATTCAAGTACAGAAGTAGCAAAACACCGGACCAAGAAATCCGTACGAATGCATAGCATAGGAACAATAAATACAAACACACGTGAAAAGGAAAAAACAAAGTAAGAGGGAAACTATTCACACTGGCAAATGAAAGTGAATTAGGACTCCTGTCAGCCTACAGCAGATCTGGTCCTAAAGAAACACTCACATAAGGATGGCTTAAGTAACCCTATAGTGTTAACTGAGATCCAATTACACCTTAGGCAGACAGGCTTTATTCATCTACTTGTTCATTAAGAGGTGATATCTGGTAGTTACATGCCATGCTCCATACTATTTAATAATTACATAATTATACGTATTCCTAGACCAGCATGTTGGGATTCGAATAGCCACTCTACTGGGTTACTTGCTACTGCTGCCTTTTCATGGCCATCGCACAGATTCTTTCTGCACCAAACATTTTAATATTCCTCATACCAATCTGCTATGTTTGTGGAAAAATAAGTTAGACAAAAATAATACAGATTGCAAGGAGTATGCTACAATTGAGTTCTCATAGTTAAGACTTCTGGCCCAAGAGTAACATAAGAACAGTACCAGCCTGAGCAGAAAACAGTTCTAGAGCATTTAAAAAAGAGAGATGTTGAAATCATCTGGATCTAACTTCAATGCTGTAAAGCGAACCATAGATCAAAAAACTTACATACACAAATCTCAAACGTAGTCTAGAAGCTCAAGCAATAACTATAGTTCACTCCTTTCAGAAGCTGCTTTGCAGGGTGGTCTTTGCTTTTTGGTAGGGGCACAGACGTGAACTTCTTAGAATAGTCTCTGAACTCTCATCTATGCCAAGAGTGAACATATTCAGTGCAAACAACATATGAGTTAATTCAGTTTACAGCTCTCAAACTAAAGTCAAAAGAAAAAAGAAAAAAATTCTACTGTTTGCCTGACTATCTCCTGGGGAACTTCCTAGCAGAAGTTCCAGTGATAACACTGAATATCAAGAAGAAGATTCCTCTGGCCAGCACTTAAACATTCCTATTACTGACATGAAAGAAAAAACACTATTTTCTAGGTCTAGAAATAGGCACAGAAGCCTTCCCCATGCCAAACACCTGCTGATCTCCATGCAACACTGATACAGCTGCAAAGACTTGAAAGGAATTATCTTTTTTTGAAGAACTATTTACATACAAGGCCAAATCTTTATGTTGTCACCCTAAGGAGGTAAATTTTATAGTAAAACTTGTCTTGTGAACGCCCAACAGTTGTCTAACAACTCATCCACAAGGCTGGAGCGCAATACAAAACTCACTACAAAAATCGGTTTCTATTCTTCATCCGAGCACTGAGAGGTTCAGCGTAGTTGCCAGCACTATAATAATGTGGTTAAAGTCATTTTCTAGTAAATCAACATTGCCAGAGAGGTGCAGTCAGTCCACAGAAACAAATTACTTCTACCCAGTGGGAGAGAACTGAGCAAGAAGCCTCAAAAAATCTCAGAGGCATCAACTTCTCAAGTCTTCAGTTCTGAACGCCATATGAATGTTGGGATTATTGACCACAACACGGTCAGGTGTCCAATGTGTTGACTTCTTTGGAGCAGAAATAATGCACAACTATTGCATTAGGGTATCGAGCAAATGCACTGTAAAGAGACAGAACACAAAAATCAAAAGTCAATACAGACAAACAGTTTTCCCCAATTCAAACAAGAACATTCAAGTTGTGCACAATCATAAAAACACGTCAAGAAAGTGATACTTGCTTGTTCAAAACACAGCCTGAATATATTCTTGAAAAAACCACTCAAAAGAATGCTATGGATTTTATTAGAGTTCCATTTTTTAAAAGATAGTATCTATTTCCATTTCTGTAAGCACACTTTGAAGTCACTGGGAACAATTTAAAGACTGGGTGACATGCTGACATGCTTGCTCCTCAAAACCTTAACAACTTTGCAGCATTAGAAATATCCTCAGCAACCAAAACAATGTCGCATATGCAAATTTAAACTCTGATGCTATATGCTACAGAATAACAGCAAAAAAATTAATATGGACAGCAATAAGTGTATTTAAACCTATGGTCATTAAAGTGTTTTGGAAGAAGAACCTTTCCTCATCATTGTGAATGCTTCTGATATCTCAGAAGGGTTCACATAACAAGAGGAACGGTGGGTAAGCTTGTCATGTGGCATCCCACTAGAGTTCAAAGAGGAAAAAGCAGAAATAAAATTTGCATTTTATACTAATTACCTGCTAGAAATCATGGAAGAAAAGTTATGGCATCCATGTAGCAAATAAATTTCATTCTACCCTTAGATGTCCTGACGCTACAAAATGTAAGTCAGCCAGGGAACCACAAAGCTACCACATATAGAGAACTATGAAGACATGTATCTTAGTTGGAGATTTTTTTATATAGTCCTTCTTAATTCTAGTTAAGAAGCAGGTAGTAGGCAATGTTCTTAGAGAAGTTTACAAATTCAGTATGAGAAGCGACTTTCTGCCTTATCTAGCATTGTGAATTAAAAAGTCTTACAAGTTTCTGAAGGGATTTTATTCTTTTTGAAAGCAGGATTAAACTCTTGCAGTAAATTCCACTATCTAAAGCGCTGATGTTTTTCCAGCCACCCAGTTGAGCACCACCATTTGTAATTCGAACACTCTTCCAATGTCTTCCTCACACTGCTGTTCTCCCTGTGTATATACACATTCCAAATTTTGCTACATTTTTACTTGAAGTGTACTCAATGCCTATTTGGTTCAGTTTCCCAAGCTTTAAGATGTGTGCTCTCTCACCTGTTACCTATCTTCTTTTTACACACAGTGCACACCTTCTCCTCTGTAATAATGCACTTCACTTGCTGATGCAAGATCCGCTCCTCCTGGACCTAAAGAATAAAAAAAATAATAAAAAAAAAGCAACAAAACTTGTTCAAAAAGCAACGCCAACAGCTCCCTTCTGGTCTGGTGAACCCAAAAACTGTCACAACAGTTAATTTTCAGTGGCTAATATCTACACTAGCAAGGAAGAAGTTTTCACTCTGAGGGTGGTGAGTCACTGGAACAGGTTGCCCAGGGAAGTTGTGGATGCTCCATCCCTGGAGGTGTTCAGGTTGGATGGGGCCTTGGCGCAACTTGGTCTAGTGGGAGGTGTCCCTGCCAATGGCAGGGGGATTGGAACTAGATGATCTTTAAGGTCCCTTCCAACTCAAACCATCCTATGATTCTGTGAATTTGCACAGCACAAAAGAAGCAAGTCTGGGCAGAACAGTCGGTATTGAACACTCAACACCCAGACTGTATGAATTGCAAGATTCTACTTTCAACTAGTCTGGTCCACAAACTAAAGCATTCTAACCACTAAGGGGTGTTCAGGTGCTCTACTAAACTGCACCATCTAGCTTAGTTTATGTGAAAGAAATCCAGTCCATGCTCTCCAAGATCACCAGAGCACAGTGAGTCCAAAGACTCACAAAGACACCTGTCTCATCCAAAGTAAAATGAATGTAGTCCTGAAAAAGGCACGTTCAACCTACTTGATGAACATCTACTAATTCTGGGGCACTACAGCACCATCTAGAGGACAGATTCCTTATAAGAAAGAGTTAAATATCCATTTTAAAACACCATTCCAGTAAATTACAGGTGGTGGCTTACCCTCAGAAACTCTGCATGGAGAAGATTTTTAAGTACTTGATTAAATCGTCTCTTCTGAGCATTTTCTTCAAGGACTTTCTCTAAGAAGATTCGAATCTCACTGATCTGCGTATTTGCTGGGAGTAGGTTTATCGCCTGGATCAAAATATACTTAGTTAGGAAAATTAAACAGGAATAGAGAAAAAAAATAGAACGGAAATTGACACACATTTAGCTTGACAGTGTTACAATCTGTTCGCCTGCCTGCTCCAGTACCTTCTGTCACCTTCTGCCAGCAACAAACTGAGTTCTCACAAGTCTCTCTTACCTTAGTGGTATCTAGTTTGCTGTGATGTAGTTCCAAAACCTGCAGAGCAGCCTGCAGATTGGCTTGAGGCTCCAGCACTTCCATCTTGATTGGTCCCAGGCAATGAACACTAGGTGGGGAGAGATACATCCGCAGCAGCGACAGATAGACCTGTCACACACAAAAGGAAAGTTCTGAAACCCCTGCACGCATCCACAACTGACAGTGCTGGTACTAGCAAGTTGTACCCATGCCATTCAAAATTCTGAATTTAAACAGCTCTTATCTTAAAGCCACAAAAACTGAAAAGTACCAATGATGTTCAAGGCCTTTTAGGAGTTGCATTCTTCACTGAAGTTTTTCTATAAAGGTAGTTTTAATCACAACTCCCTCATTTATTTTACAAAGCTTGTTTACAACCTTTAGAAACCCAACACTTCATTGCTTTTTACCATTGACATTTCTGTAGTTGTGGAATACGCACACAGCATTTTGTCTTCTGAGTTCCACCAGAACTATAGCTAAAATATGTGCTCAACTCCAGTGACACTGTAATGCTGTCAACCAGAAAACAATTTTTAAAGAAGCCCAAGAAATAATCTGGTAATTCCTAAATTCCCACAGTTTATACATAGGTTCCTGTCTACCTACACAAACCCTGAAAAAGCCTATACAGAGCAAAAACTTTAAAGTCCCTAAGGTGGTATAAATAGCCTAATACATCCTCACTAAAGAGGAAGACTGTAAAGATGAAGCTACTTACATCTTTGTTGCCATCTTTGTTTCTGTCATAATGTTTATGGCAGTAGCTGAAACAGAAGAATCAAGAGAAACGCAGGGACGGTTTTAGAATCCAGAGAATCAGTTCACAGAGATAAACATTTAAATGCTTTGATTAATGAAGTCATCCAAGTTAGGTTATCAAGCTAAGGCCAGGTGGAAACAAAGACCTCATTGATGACAGTCATATTCAGTGACAGAAAAGCATGAAGAGTTAAGCCTCGAGAGGATGGCATCATTATCTGTAACGAACAGATACCCGAGAGAGCCTAAAAGTCAAGAAACCATGGAAACCCAAGAGATCCTGAAGGCTTGCAGCATTCATGTTCCATTTCACATGCGACATTTCACTATACATCTATCTATACAGCGATGAGCAAAGTCTAGCCAAAATAAATAAATAAACCCTTACTTTTCAGCCATGTTGGTGTCCTTCAAAATATGAACGTAAATAAACAGAGCTTGCTCATGCTTCCCCATACGACCCAAGAGCAGAGCACGTTCTTCTAGGAGACCTAGTGATAGCGTGAAGGATTAGTCAACAGCTACACAGACACAACAACAAAAGCTCCACTGGTCACCAGACTAGCTACGGGAACTACAAATTGTAGTCTGAACAGAGGCTGAAGTTACACTGAGACTGTAAATCTGCTTCACACTAGTCACAGTAACATGAATTCTTAAGTAACCCTAAGAAACAACAAACTACAGATCTGTTGAGCAATTCAGACTCAGCAAAAAGTCAGGCTAAATATTTAAGTGGTGGGAGATGCCACAAGGTCTTAGGCCAACAGCTACAGGAACCCTGCAGAAACTGGTAACCCAACTGTGCCAGAGTTAGGATATACCAGTATACACACCAGTAGCCTACAACGACCGATACAGTCACCTTCTCTGTCACCATGATTCTACAGTAAGTGAGGAGATTTTGCTGTACAATGCAATAAGCTAGGGTTTAACCAACCTGTGAAAACGGAACTCACCATCAAAGGGGAAGTCACTAATTAGTCGACCAGGTTCATACCAGCTAGACTTCTCCAAAAAAAGTAGAAGCTTCTTCCGGTAATCTCCCAAGTCTCCTCCTTCCTCCCCAGCAGGCACTGGAGTTTTATCTGTGTGGAAGAAAACAAAAGCTACATTACTACAACTATTTCATTACAGTAGTACACAGAAGAAGATAAGACATTATGAGGAGGAACCAAATGCTGATGGAACTGTTACATGGGCTGGGGTTCTGTTGCACCTGTCAGATTACTTCAGCTCCTTCAAACACATCAAGTGGCTGGTTAAACAAACAACACAATCTGTAATTCAAGACCCTTTCTGACCCTTAACATGCAGAATTCAGGGAGCAGTAGTTGCCATTCCACTTAATCATGATGGAAGTGTTAATTGGTCTCATAATATCTCTAGGGAGGCAACGCACTAGACTTCCCTACAAACCCACAACTTTTGCTGTTCCAGTTCCTTCATCCTTGCTGTTCCAGCCTCCATCCACTTGGGATATTTTCTGCATGTGAATGGGGAAGGCTTAACAGCAATTCACTGGGAAGGCTCCCCTGTGCTGTCCCATGCCCCTGGTCTTCCCACCAGAAAAGGCTAAACATACCTGCAGGATAAGAATGGAGATACTCTTTCATTAAGCCTTGCACTTTCTCACAGTACAGCTGGATCAGGCAGTTGTGAAAGTCTGCACCAGTTTCTTCCCAGACATGAATGATGTGTTCCTGTAAATAAACATTCAGGTTCAGTTACAGACACTTCCTCTGGGAAATAATTTGTTATAAGCAAGCAACAGTTCCATGCTTGGCTTTACCAAACTCGACTTCAGGATTTCATATATTTTCATTATTATTTTCTTTGCACAACTTCTGGCAAAGTTAGCATTCTCAGAGGCAGCAGCAGGTTCCAAAGCCCGGACAACTAAAGCTTTACATGTAACACGTTGTACTGAATGTCATGTGCTAGTGGAGGTTTGAGTTCTTACCAGATAAGGAATAGTCAAGCTTTTAAAGTTTTCTATCAAGAAACTGAGCACTTTGTCCCGTGGCAAAGCTTCCACTTCAGGGAGATCTTCTGTAAATATCTGTTAAACAAAATTTTATTCATACAACGGTGATTTAAAACAAAAAAATGAATTTAAGCGCCACAGTGTATTTTCTCTGAGGCACTAAAGCCTAGCATAGCATTGCTTATGTCCTAAGACTAAGCACAAGAAGCATAAAATAAATCTGAGCAGCTTATTCAGGCACTCGGAAGCTATCTCACATCTGAAAGAATTAACAAACATCCCCACTTCTGCCCTAGTTAGCACTCTTCTTTTACAGTGCTCAACACCTCCCGAACACAGGGAGACAATTTGACATTTAAACACTCAACCAGGCTCCTGTGCAGAAAGCATGACAACAACATTATATGTTGTATCAAAGGTTCCGAGCTACTTGTTACAAGATAAGATATTCCTTAAAGAATGGAAAAACATAGGAAAATTTGGAAGGCTGTCCTGCTCTACATACTGCTAATCTTACCACAGTACTGCACATAGGAAATAGATATTATATATTTAATCTGATTTAGCATTAATATATGGCTTCTTATGTTGAGCTCTCCCAATTCTATATGCTGCATTAAGAATCCAAGAATCTCAATGGCACGGTGCCTGTTTCAACCACACTTACCTTCAGTCCATCTTCGGGAAAATCTCTTAGCACCCAGACAGAGTAGGAAAATACCAAGTGCAAGTTTTCCGTGCCTGGAATACAAAAAGCAGCAGTGGTCAATGTTAAAATCATAAAGATCTATCTACTCATAACAAAAGTAGATGTTTTCAGAACCAGCAATGCTTAATTTACAGGAAGAATCTGGTTTGGTGTTTTCCCTGCTCAAGTCCAGTAAATCAAACATTCCAGGCTAAAGCCACCATTTCATTTCTTTGCAAACATGATTGCAAACAGAAACAAGAACTAAATCAAATAGTAAGCGTCATCAAATATAAACAATTCAGACCAAAACCAAGTTCCGTTGTCTTCATCACATTCCAAAAGCCTTCCCTTACAATGTTTTCAATAGGGTAGAAAAAACACTTGTGTAATTCCCTTCAGTGGGAGGTGTCCCTCACGGCAGAGAGGTTGGAACTAGATGATCTTTAAGGTCCCTTTCAACCCAAACCATTCTATGATTCTATCCAGCCTGCTGGTCTAATGTCTTTTATAGAAAATGCTCAAATACTTCATAGCGAGTAGTAGAGCACCATAGTACTGACATAAATGGCATAAAAATTACATGACAGGTAATAACTTTTAATATTTTAAGAAAATTTAGGACCTGCCTCTTTGAAAGAATACTTTCATTTGGACAATCTGGTTCACAAAGTTTATAAAACAGGTTAGGAAAACAGGACTTGCCCCTCACCTTCCGCAGAACCACTGAAGTACTCACTGCTTGAACAACACAATGCAACTATACCTGCAACAGAAACCTACAGCAACCCTACAAAAAGGCAGCCATCGTTTGCTTTACATCTTTCACAACATCAACAGGAGCAAGTTACTTTTCAAAATACTTAAAGTCAGCAGCATCTTCATAGCAGCAGTATTTTAAAAACCAGAAGATGAGCACTATGAAGTAAAACAATTAAAACAGCCCCCAGAAGAGCCAGTTTCAAAGTTTCGGAAACAAAACAGTGACTTGGCAAATGGCACTGAGGTCACGGGCCTGAATTTCACTGAACTTCAATTAACTTTATGAGTTAACAAAGCATTGTGTGGTATGGGTTTGCTAGCCTCACTGAGAAAATTTAAATAAAGGACAGGACAAGACATGGGAGTAAGTTCTCCTATAGAACAAGAGACCGAGAAGAGAAAAGAAAGCCTAATTCCTTATAATCATGTGAGATTAATCAGAAGAGCTTCTTTCCAAAGCACTGCTCAAGTTGCCTTTGCTGAAATCACAATCAAACATGAAGTTACAATTTACTCAAAACACTCAGGATTGCAGAAGGAGAGGAGGAACTCATCAAGTACGAAAACTTATAGATCAGAAGACTAAAAGGCCAACATCTCATCACAAATCAGCCGGCTCCCTCAGCAGACAAGAGTCAGCTGCCTGGAGATTTACACAGAGGAAATTTCTCTACCCGCGAACTATAAGAACATGTCATTAAATGCCCAAAAAACTACAGAAGAGATGACTCAACAAGAGTCTCTACTTCACTCAGAACATAGGTGAAAGTAACTAAAAATACATGCCACAATTAAAATAAAGTTTAAAAAAAAATCAATTATCACTTAGTTTAGAAGCTCATAACTCCAGAAGCCTCACCAAAGCAGGATCGGGGGGTAGGGGGGCAGAACGAGAAATCTGTAGAAACCTCGTAGTCCAAAGTGCTTTTGTCATCTTACTTAAGGGACCCCCAGAAATAACACAAATTTATCAAGGCAGAATGGGCAGTGCAGGTAAGAAAACCACACACAGACAGTGTTACATTTCTACTCGTTATTTGGGGGGGCAAGTCTGCAAGCAACACTAGTGTCAAACATACCATTTATTAGCAATAGTTAACATTCCACTGTATTTCATTACTCTGAAGTGAACAGACTCAAATATCTTTTATCCGTTTTAAAGAGCTGAGCAAGAAGCACACAGGAAAACTGATTTTCAGGAGATCCTGAAACAGCGAAACTCCAAAAGTCTGAAAGAAATTTTGCAAGCTACCAAGATTTTAGAGAAGTATTCCAGACAATTTGGATAATTACAGGTCCTAAACATCATCAATCTCAGGTTTTTAAACAAATTAAGTGCTGACATAGGTCAATCAAGTCGAATTTATTCAGGATGATAGAATTATTTTTAAAATAAGATTAGAAATAAGATTAAAAATAAGATTAGCTTGTTTTATAAATCTGTATGCTGAATATAACATACCTCCACTTCTCCAAGCAAAGTTAGCAAATGACACCAATGAATAACGAACAGGAAAGGTCTCAATGTCATTGTAAGTGATGTAATATCAGTGAGTAAACATGTGGCTAACAGAAGCGAGCAGTTCTTAAAAGGATTATAGGAAAAAATATCAAACTTTACCAACAGTGTAAGACTAGGAGATGAATGAAGGTATTTCCCTCAAACTACTCACTCCCATACTAGTAGTGTGATACTTCTAAGGCAATGTGCGTTTAGAAATAAATAATTATTTGATGATGATGATTATTCTCAAAGGTATCAAAACGAAAAAAGGACTTGGGAGTTCAAAGTGAATAGTCAACCAAGCAAGTTCCTAGCAAGATGCTGTGACCAGCAACTACAGCTGTTGGGTTACTATCTAGATCTACTTAAACACAGAAAATAAAAATTTCATATAGGATTCTTCATCTCAGGAAAGATACTAGAAACTCCAGCGAGCTGAAGTTAGACTTTCAGCTGGAAAGCCTAACTCAGAAGTTAGACTTTCCTTTTGTACCAGTGATGGTAAATCATTACTGGACGAAAATTCAAAATACCATGGCACGTTTTCTATGAATTTTTATGACAAATAAGGTATGTTTTCCAATAAGACAGTCAAGTTTCAACAAGATCCTTGTGAACTAATCCTCGAACTAAACCAGACAAGATGACAAGGATGCTCTTTAGCTTGATAGTCTCTAGAAAGTGGCTGAACAGCAGAGTAACCACTAAGCCCAACAAGAGTAACACCTTCACAAGAACAATCCTCTCCTTCACACTCACCCAAATGCTGCAGATATTGCACTGTCCTCTCATGACCCTTCAAAGGCGAGTTGGCTTTCTTGGACTGATCCACCAGCACCTGTAATGCTTTCAGAACAACAAAAAGGTTAATTCCTTTGTAACCACAAGTATCACTCCAACTTGAGTCACAAAAAAGTGTGTTTTCCCTGTCCTGAGACAAGTAAGTTTTGTTTTAAAACACACAGACCAAACGGTAAGAGGAACAAGAGTGGGTTCATCACAAGAGAGACCCAGAAATAGTCTCTTCAGAATATTGCCTGCTCACTGAAGTTAAAACTCAATACTAGGAACAGACACTTCTATCTGTTCCCCTCTCCCAACGCCAACTTCACACCTACCTTTTTCATGCAGGCCTTTCTTCTCATACAGTATTATCAGCTCACTATATTTGTGTGCCTTCTTCAGCACGTGCTCACTCTCCTCAATATGGCAGTGATTGTTCTCCAGACGTAGCAATGGTGCCACCAGTGCCACATTTGTCTGCAGGCAAAAAGGGAGCACTTAAACATACTTCTAATGTGCACCTCTTAAGATTATAGTACAAAGCATGAGTTGGAAGAGAGAGACAGAAAGAAAAGAAGCCTTATAGGCTCAGAAATGACAGTTTAACATCTCAGAGCAAGGCCCACCTTCATTGCCATTATTAGCTGGCACAGAAAGAAAACAATCTGTCAGAGCTATTCCCCTTCAGAGAAGCTGTGAAAAACACTGTTGACAGCAAACACCCTACTCTCCTGCATTTCACAGTAAAAGGCAACAGGAAAAATATTCATTAGAACTTCAAAATACATAGGCATGGCCACATTCTTTTGACAGACACAGCAACCAGCAATGGACATATCTGCTTTATTCCACGAAACTACTTCCTGGCCAGTGAGCAAACTAGCCAAAACCAAAGTTTCACCAATCTTTTGTAGACCAAAGACAGACAGTTGTGTCTGAAGGAGTTCCTTATCCACCTTCTTAAACGTTTCAGCCTGGAATTCCAACAGAGCTTGCACAGTAAAGGAGACTCACATGGAGGTAACACTTCAGCAGGGTAGTATCAATGATTTGTAGCAGCTTCTTTTTGGATTTAATTGTGGGTGTTCCTTCCATGAGGGGTGAGGTACTGGACTGATGGTCAGAATCATTTAGCTTCTTCACCAGCTGACTTCTTTTCTGGAGGACATCAAAGGAAATTTTAACAGGAAAAGGCCATCGATTTCTCCATCTCACCTCAACTAATATAACCCACCAAGTAAAAAGACTAAATTGAATGAATTTAATAACTTGTTTTAATCAATTGTTTCCTACAGAATTTTTATTTTTTACTAACTACCCAACATATGGCCTTTCCAACCACATTCAGGTGTAACACATTTGGTTTGCAAAGTTGTAGTTTTGCAAGACATCCAGAGTCATGAGAAAATTGTCAGACGGAAACTCTGTTATCCTGAGCAGAGACATTTTAGAGAAGTCAAGAGACTTGTCTAAAAATATAGGTTTTGAACGACTAGGCACAAATCTATCCTCCTTCAGATACAAGCTTCCTTTTAGTCTAGTAAGAATGGCAACAGAAAAATTCAGATTCTAGTTACAACAAAATAAAGAGGATAGGAAGTTACAGCACCCACTACCTCCTGTTCCACCTTTCATGCATGCTTTTGACCCGCCTCCTGAATAGAGTGCCTGCTACAATAGTCACCAAAAACAAAAGATCAAGAGCTCAAGTCCTCTTCAGAAGGCTACTAGAAAAAAAAATACTGGACCCGTATTCAGACCTGGTCCATAAGAAAATTTTGTCCAGTCCTCACAAAAGTCACATGTGATATCTCCCGCACATCTGTGGGGCACCTCAGGTCTTCCAGTTCCCCTGCTTCCTCAGGAGCTGCTGCCATAGTTTCCAACCATGAAGACAGCCTGCTAAGGCTAGCATGACAAGAGCTGGAGTTGGCCTACTGCTTCCCGCACATCAAAGTTAACCAACAAAGTATGCTACAACTGAATAACCCTGCTCTAAAAACAGATAGAGAAGCACTCACTTGAGTTAGGTAGTCTATCAGAGCTAAATGTGCCTTCTCCAGCTCTGCCCCAGAAAGCCCTGGCAAGGGGTTGGGATACTGTAGCTGTTTCCTGTAATCTGTGGGCAGGAGGTCAGGATACAGACCCATCACATGAGTGGGATCTAAGCAAAAAATAACTAGGATTAGTAACCATTCAAAACAATATTTTTGCAAACTCTTAAACATACGTAACCTTCGAGCAAGCTTGGCTTTCCAACAGAGCCGTTTGCAGTTAACTCATATGTCCACAAGATTCCAGATAACAAAATGTGCTTTTTACAGAAAAGAAGCTAAAACAAGGCAAAAGAAGCAAGAGAAAGACTGTTTCAAAGTCCAAGCACAACAGGTTCCAACCCGTGCACTTGGCACACCTGGAGGACAAGTCATTGGTACAATCCTCTTACTGCTCCTCTTGCATAATGAAACGAACAGACTGACAGCAGGACAGGATTTCTAAGAACAAGCAATGTTTTAAGAGAAGATTTACTGTGCTTTTGAAACAGGAACTGAATAGCCCCATCTGTAACTAATGAGCACCCACTTTCATCAAGTTTAAACAAATTTAAAATTACTGTCCTCTAAGTTCCAAGTCTCCTGAGTTCTAAGTCCTTTTCTTTCATAGCAGCTTTACAAAGTAAATATGATGCAAAGCATCATCAAAACAAGTAAAAGTTCAAGGTTTAAATGCGCAAGGGATGTGCTGCCACCAATAAAAGAATCTGTCTAAATCACTACACACTCCAGTCTTCAGGTGTTCTTCATATTACCCTAGTACAAACCAGAGGAATAACATCAGAGACTATTTTGGCTTCCAAAAGCACAGAAACACTTCCTGGCTTCAGCAGCGTGGTCCACTAAACAGGAAACAGGGTTAATGGTCCTCAGTTTGGTCCAAGCCCAAGGATTTAGCAAATTTACAGATGTTACTTATTTTTCATTCCAAGCTACAAGTAGGCTTTTGGCAGCTGCTGAAACTCCCCAACTTCAAGGGTCCGTGTACAGGCTATACATGCTGTAAAACAGCCTACAGATATATTCTGCAAAAACAGCAAATTCATGATTTAACTTCACTCACTGACTGAAGTTAATTAAGGGCTATAACCAGTTCCACAACTGCAGCTAAGTAGCTGTGTAGGCAATTTGCCATTCACAGAGCACTGGTCTACACAAGGTACCGCTACTTTAAACCAGAAACAAAAGAGAAAAACAAAAAAACCCACAGAATAGCCTGTGAGCTCCATTTCATTCCTCCTATCCCAGGTATCTCAATGCCAACCAAAGGCATTTACCTGTACCAAGCTTGGCAAAAACTTGCATGGATTCATCAAAGCGCTTCTGGCAGAAGAGGTTGAAGGCAAAGAGGTTCTTTATGTGGTGAATTTGCTGTCGCTTCTCACTATCTGAATCATCTTTCATCTCCTACACACATACAAATGAACGAACGTGAAAAATTTTGGGGACTCAAGAAGAAAACACTCTACAGAAATAACAGGAGTATTATCCTTTGGAGATAGTAAGAAGAAAAAGAGATAATCTTCCAAACGAACACCTCTGAGGGTGTTTACTGTGTCACTGAGACAGCCTGGAAGGTTTGAAAACTACCTCTGGTTATCTATGTACGTAGTCTACCGCAGCAACTTTCTCTTCACTCCGCCTTTTCAACATTCCTTTTCACGTTAGTAATACAAAGTGCAATTAATTCATTTTAATATAATTCCAGGGAAGTTTCTGGAAACCAGAAAATCCCAGAACAATAAGGGCAATATAATTAAACATATTGCTTCAGCATCTTTAAGAAATTATTTTGTTTCAGGAGTAATGTGGAGGGCCACTACCAAAAAAAAAACCAAAAAAAGGTCATTTGACAAAACAAAACACACAACTCAAAACTGTTTACAAGCAGTGTGAAGACTCTGAAGTCCAACTGACTCCAAAGCCTAAAAGAAGGTAACCAGCTAAACAGTTAAGAGATAATCTTTCACATACAAGATGGTATCTCAAAATCTAAACCACAATAAATCAATATGAAGAAGCGGTAGCACAAAACAAAAAATTTAAAGTTAGAGAAGGCTAGAGTTTACAGTTTGGGCAAAGTGGATGGAAGGGAGGTTAAACTCTCCAGACCAGTCAAGCAAAAAGCAAATATCCTTTTGTATATAAGTGCATCTGCTGCAAATCCAAAGGTTTCTGAGTACTTACTGCCAACTGCAAAGCCAGCTCAAACTGCTTGTCCTGCAGAAGCTGCTGGATCTGGGTAGCTATGGACACCGGAATGAGCCGCCAAACAAAGTGATTACTTGCCACGTATATAATATTTGTGCTGTAAACAAGACAAAAAGGTCAGTTACTAAGTGCCAGCACTGGGAAAGAAGCAATATCCTATCCAAAAAAAAACAATTCTGGTTAATACACACATGAATCGATCAGATAAAAGGGTAATTGGAGCAATATTGCAAAGCAGAAAGGAGAAGAATATATCTTCAGTGATCAGAAATTCCCAAAAACATTCAGCTCTGTCATTTACTCCTCAAGACATGACCTCCATGCATCCATTCATGAAAAACTGCTTTGATAAGAGTCAGAAATGCCCTTCCTCTCCCAGTTTTTCAGGGCACTACCACATACTCAGAGAGCCTGACAAAAATAATAATCAGTTATAATAAATACCCTCCAGAGGTGATGAAGCGCGGTCTCTGCAGCTCAATACTCTGTACCAGCAGGCGGGGTTCGAAAGTGCGGATCTCCACATACCTTGGTAGAACAGCAATGATGTAGGGGGGCTGGTGTTCTAAGGGGGAAAAATGTAAGTTGATTGTTCGCAAATATTCCTTGAAAAAAGCCTTGACTTAGAGTAAGGTTTCTCTTCAATTCCACCCCCAAGAAATGTGTCCCTTATTTGCTTATTAAATACAAAACTCAATACCCAACGCTGACAGTAATTTGCTAATAAACTCCTGCCGGGGGTTTTGTTCATCCTTCAACTTAAGGAATTCCTGTGGGACTCAGGTGCCCAGAACTATAGTGCTTTAACACACCACCTCCCATTTCAAATCCTGTCCCTTTATAAAAGATAGGCAACATGCTTATTTTATGAGGAGGAGACAGCATATAGACTACAAGCAAAGAAGAGGAAGAAACAAAAATAAACGTATGAAACCTTCCACAGACTACAACTTGAAATAGGTCAGAAACTGTCACATTCCAAATCCATCTAGTTTCTAAATACCAGGAACGTAATGATTTCATCACATACAAAGGAGAAAAGAAGGAAATTCTTCAAAAAACACTGCTAGTTCTCACCCATGGCTATAGGAATATCTGTCCAATTCAAGGCACATTTCTGAGTACAGACCCCTTCTTCATTGAGCACAACCGTGAGATCATCTTGGCCAACTGCAACTTTTCCATCTGCTACAGGAGCTACCAATGGTTCCAGCTGCTTCCCTGTGGGAAACAGTTCTTTGATGGATCCTTTTCCATCCACCTAGGACAATAAAGAAAATTTTAAAACCCCGTTTTTCAAAATACTACTTCAAAGCTGCATGAGACCAAAGGCAAAATCTCCCTAGAGTAGCAATAATTTTTTCTACAGATCAACATCTATCTTACTTTTTTATACATATATAAAAAATCTTGCATCATTTGGAAATAAAGTATTAATACTTTTGTGTCTGAGAATATGTAATTCCTGTTACTACAACAGTAGCTGAGCACAGAGCTCATACAGGTTTATAAAATGAACTGATGTTGCTACTGTGCTATGCAAGTGTCCAAACACTTTCTGGCATAATCAGAGAATCTCATTTGGGCCAAAACTGTAACATGGTTTTATTCTGGCATAAGTGAGCATTGCCACATAAATGAAAAGCCTAGCAACCTGCCTAGCCTTCTTTCCCTGCCCTAGCCACTCACTTCTGTGGCATATATTGCCCAGCAAAGTGAAACCACACACAAAAAAAGAAAACTCCAAAGAGGTGTTTCATGAGCTGATCTAACAACTCACAGCCACCAAAACAGAGAATCCTTCTCCTCCAACTCCAGCTACGTGCTCCTGCTACTTCTCTTGCATTAAAGCTCAAACATCCTTAGAAATCAAAAGCTAGCCAGAAGAAAACAATACCATAAAAACTTGTGTATTTTTTTCTGCCTATTTAGTGAAACAAAGCCATTCAAGGATGGCTCAGTCGAGCTCCAGAGTCCACCTAGACACTTGCACAGCAGGTCTTCACTCTGGTTGCTTGAGCAACTGCACAACTACTCCTACATTGCCAGGAATCAATATCTAGGAGAAGGCCGCAGAAAGCCACCACTTCTTTTGTGAGCAGTGAAAGTTTGAGATGACTGTAAAAATCATCGTGCAGTTTTCCTGTCCACTACAGATCAGTCTTGCCACCCACGTACGTAGGTGTGGTACACCTTCTCTTCATCCCATTTTCCCATAATATCAGCAGAATTGTAAAGGCAGAAAAGAGAATCAAATATACCTGTCAAATAAAACACAAGTAGAAACTGTAATACTAAATTAACAATAGTAAGTTTAGAGATTTTCAAACTGAAGCAGTTCACCAAGAGAATCAAAAAAAACTGGTTAAGCTCCAGTCTGCCAGATGAGAAGATATTCTTGGTCTTTTTTTCACTTTCAGATCTATCTCCTTTCTTAATACATTAAATAAAAAGCAAACTGAGCTTACACAGTCTGCCATCAAACCCAAACACATCTCTTCTGACGCCTTTTTTCTTCAAGAGCTTCAAACACATGCTTCAAGAGCAATAAACAGAAGATGACTTCCTGACAAAATATCAGTTTAAAAGGACAGATCTAAGACTGCCCTTTCCAAAACCACCTCTACGGAGTTTTGGAAAGGGCACCAGATGCTGTTACCCATAAATGCCCATTAGCTAAATCCCTGAGAAGAGGAGCAGCCTCCATAGCGTTTACTGCTACCCGAATCTTAAACACTGTATTCCAAACTCCAGTCTTACCCGTATCAAGTAATAGTCTCTCTTGAAGCCTACACAGATGGAGTTTTCACACCAGGCCATTGACTTGGGTACGTCAGGGACACTGAAGTCCCCCTGAGGAAAACAGGTTAAAATGGCTGTTATAAGAGAAGCAACAGAGTGTAACAGGCGACAGAGTGTAACCGGTGACACCGTGTTCCCCACCACACACACCTGACTACTGCTGCTCAAGGAACAGCAGTATTCAACTAAAAGGCCAGATCTGTGCACAGTGAAGTGGTGTGCTCTGAGTTAGTCGTTCACTTCCTAGAAGGGCAGCATAGCTGAAAAATTCTCTACCCATTTCCATTGGTTATTTTTATCATCCTGGTATTTACAAGCGCAGCTCTCTATGCTTGTTGTTAACTGCCTTGACTTAATGACATACCTGGAAAACTCTGAGTAGAAGTGGACCCACTTCCATAGTGTTATTGTTAGGTATACATTTATAGAGGCTGCATACTAATCCATTTCACTGACTTACAAGTGTACGACAACTACAATGTTAAGATATAGAGCACAGCCTTTGATTTAATTTATGAAACATTTATGTATTAATGCCATTAATAGTGATTCAACCATATATTTTTCACTTTCGTTTGCTACTTCACAGTCAAATCGCTGCAGAACCAACCAGAGTCGATGCTCTGGAAGACAGCAGTGCCTTTGAGAAAAGGGACCACACAGCAAGCGGTGAAGAGCAACTGCACTCCCACCTGAGACATGCTAGACTACAACAACAATGGGACTCACCTGCAGTTCATGGAACTCTCTGTCCTTCCAAAAATAAAGTTGTAGCTTCTTCCGCACTGCCACGCACATTCTCAGCACCCCTTCCCCTTTATCCGACTGCTGTGAAAATAGACAGATCTAACTCAGAGGCACTTATAACTAAGGGGCAAGTAAGATAATACAAGGCCAAAAGAATCCTAAGCCTGAAGCAAAGCTGTCAGCTGAAGAGCAGCTTTGTTCACCTGTGCCAGAAGGGTATTCCCTAAACAAGGAAGCCCAGAGGGAAGTGAGAAGAGATACTTAAAAATGAACTTTGGCAGGGATTGCGACACCAAGGAAATACAAAAAGAAATAGAAGAGCACCAAAGAAAGACAAACAAGATCAGTAGAGAGCTATCACCCAAGCCCTGAAGACTAGAATAAATAGCTTGAACTCTAGGCAGTATAGGAGAGGGGAGGAAATGGAACAACGCAAAGAACATATTATACTGACAGATAAAAGCATTAATCAATGTTTAATATTGGAAGTTTCCTGACAAGAAATATTAGCAAAGCTAAGTGCCTGTACACACAAACAACAAGGCACTTTGGGATGACCAGATTTAAAGGTGCTTTGAAAGACATCACTAGTTTTAACACCAAGAAAACCCTAAGTACTTATTAGAAAAGATGTAAGACTAAGCTTGGCAAAGAGATAAAAAGCTATAAAGAGCACTGTGCCTTTTCTTCTGGTTATGAATAAGGTTTCTGAATGACATGGATAGGCTAAGAAAATCACTTGGATAGAAATGAGACACTTAAACCACAGCACATGAACAGGGAATTGCTACACCTTATGGAATCACTGTATGGCCTGAATCGACCACAAACGCCCTGGGACTCCATGGGCCAATACCATTTTAACAGAAACAAAAATGCAACAAAACCAGTGATGAAGACACTTGGTGAAGGGAACCACTTTGAGCTCGTACACTGGTAATTTAAGGGAAGGGAATGGCTTTTGCATTGAAGAGGATTTTTCAAAAAAGAAGACAGTCAAAATTCCTGCAGGACAAAAACACCTTGAAGTTTCGTGTCAGGAGGTTAAAGGCTACAATCACAACAGCCACAAGAAGATACCTTACAAAGTCCAGGAAAAAAATTAAGGTGACTACCTTAAAAAAAGCTTTAACATCCAGCAGGTACCGATTTTTAAAAAGCACTAGTAACCAAGCAACCTGCATGTAACAGAAAATAAACAAACCTAATCTATACAGCAACATAAAAAGGTTATCCTTACTACAAAGAATATGGACATCTTGTGCCATTGTGTTCCTCCCCTTACCTGAAGGTCGCAAGTGAAGAGAGATGCACCTTTTGCCTTGGAAACTGTGGTGATTTGTTGAAATGTCAACAGGTCATGGACATAGATGTTGTTTTCTGTTTTAAACAAAATCTCAGTTATTATTCAATACTTCACACATGTATAGCTTATTGCTAACCCAAGTAAGTTATCAAATTTTACATTTACATAAAAAAACTTGTGAAACGAAGAGCTGCAAGAAAGGAAAAGAAGTGTTTTCCCAAAAGCTGAAAAGTGCTATAGCATGTACAAATACAAGCCAATAAATGCAGAAGACTAATACCAGCATTAGTAAAATTACATGAAAGAACTGAGAACGGGTGCTAACCAAGCAGAGGAAGTGGAAGTGGAAAGGACAGCAGGCTGGCCAGAGCAGTGCAAGTTCATGATGGAAGTTTGTATGAACAAAGATTATTTTGAACTGGCTCCTAAAATTAGCAGAAAGTGAAGGATTGCAAATGGAGAGTACTGCGGTCAAGTTATTGTACGCACGAGGACGCAGGCAGCAGAAATCTACACATGCTGGAGTTGGGAGAGCTGGGACTTGGAGATCATAAAGGGAGTAGCAACATGAGCAAAAAAAGACACAGGAAGATCATAAGGTTAAACAAATACAGCCAAAGACAAGGAAACTTAGATCTTCCACAAGATGTAAAAGATCACCATCTGCACCACCAAGGGTGTATGGTGTAACACAGAAACTGTAAGTTTCATACATCAAACAAGTTTGGACACAAGTTTTAGCCCCCACCATACAGCACACACACATGCACGTGTGTATATAAACATGCCAATGCAGACAAACTACATATACACAGAGGTATATACACACTTCAATCCACATATGTATTTTTTATCTTTAATTACAAAACTTAGCATTAATACTTTGTTCTCCACACTGGCTTACGACAAGCAAAGCTGCTTCTCAGTCTGTGCTGCATAATGCTTCCTCTGCAAAGTGAAAAAATCCTACACAATGACTTCTCAACAACTAAAATACGATGTAGGCGTGCAGCAAGGGTGCCACGTTCAGACAAGTCACTGCTTTGAGAACAGCTCATTCAATATTAAAACGTTTTCTTCACTTACCTAACAAACTGACCAGAATTTTAAACTGAGAAACAACATGAATCTGAAAGAAAGAACTATATTAGTGACTCCATTCATACAGTAAACATCTGAACAAGGCTTGATTATAAATAGCCTAAGAAAATGCATCTTGGATACTCTCTAAAGAATGAAAACAGCAAGGCAGGTATTTATATACAACCTTCCTCCAGCTATTGCAACACCTTCCACTTACACTCAGTTTTTACAGGTTAGCCCATAGAGCTGGCAACCTAAGCTGGTAAAAAACGCTACAACAAGTGGTATGTTACTAGTAGAGAAGTACTTCTAAAGGATATGCAGAGTGCTGCTGAAAAAGGCTGTGTAAACTTTGAGGTGCTTTCCTGAGTATCACTAGCAGTAGATAATCAGTTACTTCTAAATTCCAAAGAAGAGGAATTACGTTCACATTCCTGTAGCATTTCATCCGAGAGTCAAATGATGTATTACAGTCTGTTGGTGTATTACCATCAGTTTTACCAATATTCTCAGTCAGAGAGGGAAAGTCTTATGAGGAGAGGCTGAGGGAGTTGGGGTTGTTCAGCCTGGAGAAGAGGAGACTCAGGAGAGACCTTATCGCTCTCTACAACTACCTGAAAGGAAGTTGTAGTCAGGTGGGGGTCGGGCTCTTCTCCCAGGCAGCTAGTGACAGGACAAGAGGGCACGGCCTGAAGCTGCGCCAGGGGAGGTTCAGGCTGGATATTAGGAAGCACTTCCTCATGGAAAGGGCAATTAGGCACTGGAATAGACTGCCCGGGGAGGTGGTGTTTAAGGAAAGATTGGATGTGGCGCTCAGTGACATGGTCTAGCTGATGTCGTGGTATTGGGTCATAGTCTGGACTTGATGATCTCGGAGGTCTATTCCAGCCTCAATAATTCTGTGGTTCTGAGAGCAGTTAGGATTACTATGAACAACAGCATTTCCATAAAAACCAAAAATAAACCTTCCAATTCTTTGCTTTCTGCTTCAGCAACCAAACCAAGCTTATTCCTGTTACGGGAAGAGCGGGCAAAACCACCAGGCTACGCAGCCCCTAGAAGAATCTTTCCATTGGTTATAATTTGTTACTTAGCAAAGATGCCAGAAGTACATTTGATATTTCATTTCTTGGCTGAAAACACTGGAAAACTGTCACCACATCAAGAAGATGGTATTTCCTACCTGCTGAATCTTTTTTGAGAAGTTCTTGTTGGATTTCTCTAGCGTCACTTCAAACCTATTGCAACCTACCAGAAAGATTTGAGAGAGTATGTAAACTGAAGTTGCCCTTAAATTTATGACTGAACATATCTCACACTAATTAAATTACAAAAATAATGAAAGCAAACTTGGCCACTCAACACTAGAAGAATGACTCCTCTAACATATCTGTGCTGTCTTCTACTTAATAGCTAAACGCATCGGAAGGTCTTCTACACAGTCAGGTGAAAATGTAAATTACAACTTTTATACCCATCAAGGGCCTCATAAATAGTTACATTTTTGCCTTGCTGGAATTTTAGATTACAAGAACTACATTTAAGTACTTTGAAACCCAGAGAAACAAAGATACCCATAAAAACTTTATCCACACCAATCACATATCAGCAATTTAAATTGCTAGGGAGCACATCACTGCAAAGTAGACAAGCAATAAACACTACACCACGAGGGTTTAAAAGGAGGTTTAGGGATAAAGACTTACAGACACTTTCTGATGACATAACCTCTCCTGGCACTGATGCAAAAAAGGGGGAGAAATTTACCACGTGAGATAAGACACTAGCAACTCAAGACTAGCATGTTCCGATTGGAACAGATGGCCTACAAGTTTCAGAAAAAGCAAGCTGAATTCAGTCTCTAGAATCCATGTAGCTACAAATGAACATCTTTCCAAGAGCTGGTGAACTTGGAAACATGTTCGTTTTTTCTTTCCTGTCCCATACTACACAACATTACCGTAATCAATCAATAACATCAGCTTCTACATAACAGCAGATAATGCAAAACACAAACCTGTTTAGTGAAAATCAATTTTAACTGAACTGAAAATAGAATAGTTCTATTTGTGGCATCTCTATGAATACTTATGACTACCAAAGAGACAGGGAGAAGAGTAAATACAGGACAGGACCAATTAGGAGGGATCCTTCTCCCCATGCCTTCATGCTCATGGAGCCACTGAATAAGTTCCTCTTCACTAATCCAGCCCTTCATTAACAGAAGACAGACATCAAGCCTCTGGCAACTAGCACACTGCACTGCTTTTGAGTGCATTTGTGCACTGAGTTCACAAAACTTACACTAACTTACTATAAACTTTCGCCAAAGATCCCACACAAATATTCATTAAACTCCACGTAAGGAAAAATCAGCAACTCAACATGCTTGTGTTAACATCCCTACAACCTCTTAAAGTCCAGGAAATAAAAAGAACATAATCAACTTTTTGTGTCATTCTTAAAAATCAACTTACCTACGTCTTTCTTGATCCTGTAAAGCAGAAGATGCCCTTGTTTGGTACCAACAAGGAGCCATTCCTCTACAAAGGCAGAGGAGAAAAACAGTCTAATTAGTTTCAACACAGACTGCCCTTCCTAGCCAAGTTACATTTATCATAACCCTTGGAAACTTTTTTAAAATGCCAAAGAGGACTTTCTGTGGTGACTACACATCTCCTATTGTGTCTCTGGTGGAAGTGCTCAGAAGTAAGAAGCTTCTCAGGAGAGCATGGCCAGAGATGAAGCAGTACAACAGCGAGCACAGCCTAGACGTCACATCCTACTTGTTTATACAAAGGTAAAAAAGCAAATCACTGCATCTTTTGGGCAATCAAAAGAGGCAATAAACTACTCTTCAGACATTACCATCTCCCAGAAAAGAACAGCGCTACGTAATGGGAAGAACTGTCAGGAAGAAAAACAAGGAGTTCCAGGTAGGTTGGTCTGCCGCCTTTGTCTTTCTAAATAGCTAAGTTTTGTAAGAACTCTTTGAAATATTCAACTATGCCTGAAAGGGTAGTGGCAGCTTTGTTTAAGTGGCATTTGAACTGCTTAAACAACCAACAGTCATTTAAGATTTATACAAATGCTGCAGCAGAGTTTCAGACACTTCCTATTTATAGCATACAGAAGGCACAGAATCTTTATTGGGTCATGAAATACAAGCGGAATTCTTTCCCCTTGCTGAAGATCATACAGGAAAGAAGCACACACAAATATTTCTTTCCACATCTAGGACTCCTTCATTACCAAAGATACCTGTATTTTAATAAAATCTTGTTTTCTGCAAGACCATTCTTTCACTATTTAGCAGAAAAAACCGTAGAGACAGAACTTTAATTCTTTTTACACATCCATACTGTCATAAGCCTGTGGGTTCAGGCTTTTCTCTACTTCAGCAACAAATGCTTTTGAAGACATAAAAGATAAAAGCCTCAACACAGGAATAAAGTGTCACAGCATCTTCTCTACTGTGCAACTCTAGCATAAACAACCTGTGTTTCAACGTGGCACTACTATTCAGGCTATAATTTTGTTCTTAAGATAGATTAAGAGAGTCCCAATTTCAGTGTCTGGAGTTCATTTCAATTACCAACGCTGTGCTGCTGTTGGCACATCTGATGGAAAGTGCTCAAGCTGTTTGAAAAGCTGTATCGAGCCTTATCACTACAACAGCCAGCGGCAATCACCTGACTAAAACCCTGACTGCCCAAAACTACAACCTACATTTATACACCGCTAACACAAGCAGATTCTAAACCCAAGACCTGAACATGCCGCTGCCTTTCCAATAAAATTTTTAATCCAAAAACACAGGGAATGCTGCTTAGCTGAACCCAGCCGGTTGCAGCACCGGGAGCCACGGCAGCCTCCTCCCGAGCAGGGCTGCGGGCCCCCGCCGGTGCCCGGCGACCGGAGCTCGGCCCCGGCAGCCAA
>VZZY01004792.1:31502-57336 GCA_013400335.1 Eurystomus gularis | reverse complement strand
GCCACTTCCGCCTCAAGCCCCCGCGCCCGGAAGGGAGGGCCCTGCCGTGGCCCCGCCCTAAGATTCGGGGGCTCCGGCACGAACGGGGAGCTCGGGTGCTCGGGCCGGCAGTGAGGGCCGCGCTCCCTGACCCCGAGGGGACTCTCCTCGCCCCTGACAGGGCCCTGGTGCGGCTTCATACAGCCCGCAGCGAGGGTTGTCTTCCTGCAACAATGTACCTCACCCCTAGATACAAAGGCAAAAACTGCATAACCCGAGGAAGCCAGCTGAGAACAGCAAAAGGTCTTTTGCAGGTAAATGTCCGGTTTTGGAGGTCCTAAAATTTACTTTAATGAACGTGGCCAGTGAACTCCAACCTCCAGGAGGAAATCTGTGTTACCTTGTCCCTTCCAGAGGAGGCCACAGTTGCATTTACTTTGTCCGTGGAGAGGCACAACGTTCACTGCCGCTGACCTAGAAACTACACTAAACCAAACTAAATAAAGCACGTGGTGTTACATTTCGCTGAGCATCTTCACCAACAGAGACTACTGGCTCAGGAAACTGAGACTGAGGATGTTCTGTGCTGGGAGAGCAAAGCACAGGAACGGGAGAACGAGCACGCTACTCCTGCATCCAACTAGCAGGAGTGAACCTTGCTAAAGCACGAAACCATAGCTCCAGCACCTGTCTGGTCTCCTTCACCTGGGATTCCTACCAAAGGACACAGAACCAACGTAGTGAAATGTTTCAACAACATCAGGTCGTAGGGACTTCACATGCCAGTGGCTGTAATCCATTTTTACCAGAGTGCAAATTACGTGTGAAGCATTGGCCTCGCATTTTAAAAGGCCGCGTACTTTAGCATACAACTCACAATACCATGTAAAGTGAACAAGGTTTAAAAAAAAGCCCACAAGCCCCTACATCTGCGAATAAGACAAACATGCCCATCCCCACCCCAGGCCTCATGATCCTGACTCATTCTCTGCCTATCAAGCCTGTTGCATTTCTTTACCGTGCCATGTGATCTCTTACTAAAGAGTCCCTCCTTCGGAGCTCCTGGCAGTAACACCTTCTCACCCTAATGAAGAGCTGGTCAACAACATCATCTTCTTCACTATTACTTTGGTTTCAGTACTCCGACCTAAGAGCAGGCGTGTTTTCTCCCTCCTGCTCACCAAGTCTCCAGACTAGTCCATAGAGTTTGTTCTAAAATTACAATCCCCATTCTTAAAGAATGGGGATAAATCTAAATTTAAATCTCCCCTGTCTACATTAAAGGTAACAACGCTGCAGAATTTCTGGTTTCATGCAATCTAGCAAGCCGGCATGCTGAAGAAGCTTTCCTGACAAGTCACACAGCCCACATGTCTGTAGGAGCAAAACCAGGCCGAGAGAGGCAAAGATCTCAGCAGAACAAACACATCTGACCAAACACGCTGTAATGGGACAGAGGCCACGCTGCTACAGCTCCCTTGCATACACACCCTTTACTCCTCACCCCTATCTCATCTACTACCTCTTCCACAATTGTAATTGCAGCAGTAGTTGTGCATGTGTGAGAGCCTGCACGATACTGTGGGAGCTGGGCTCTCATGCAAGTTCTCCTCAAGGCTGTGAACAAGGAAGTCACAGCCCATGCCTGCTGCGTGCTGGGAAGTAGGTGCTACCTTCCAAGGATACAGAAACTCTGCCAAAAAAAGTGGAAAAGCAGTAACTAACAGAGCAGCAAGCGCCCTGTGGAATTCGGGACAACTTCAAATACTGTTGGAAGTTCCTATGGAAGGACAGAAGACAGAGTACCACCGAAGACCACTGTAGTTGTGAACTGGAAGCACCACACTGCTACTACATTTATTTTAGTCTTTCAATGATTAAACTATGAACAAAGTTAGGGAAACTGTTTAGATCTTTCACTTTTGTTCATAAATTTATGATTTGCCCTATCTAAGACAGCTTTTCAAATGACAGATTTCCTTCCGCTCTACTGTCAAGCTTAACAAGAACAAAAAACAAACAAACAAACAAACAAAAGAGCTACTTGGAATAACTGCATTAAGTAGCAAGCAATAAAGTGAGGGAGCTTGGTGAAGAGGTGAACACTTCCTCATTTGAAAGAGCAGAGCAGGCAGTCAGAAAGTGGAAGGACACAATGTAAGCCTTTCTACTCTTTGCCTAGCTTTTATTAAATAGCACATACAAACTTTTGTGCTTCTAGTAGAGAACATTTTTCCCTATTTGTCTCAAAAAAAAAAAAAACCAACCCCAAAAAACCCCTAAACCCAAACCAGTAGGACTTAAAAAAAAAAAATAAAATAATCAAAACCCAAAAAGCACTAAATAGCAAGTTTCGTGTAGCTTTATTTCACAAAATTTCCTCTCCTCAAAAGGACATGGAGGTAATGTTTTTTCCTCTATATCAATTACGCATAGCAAATTAGAAGTGTTTTCTAATTCACGTTTCTACCTGTGGCCTAAAAGGGATGGCAGAAGAGCTCCAGCAGCTCTTGCAGAGGCAGACCGAGGTGTTCCAACCCCAAATTTTTTTTTCTTTGCCCAGCCCCTGAGGGTTGGCTGTCCCCACGGCACAGACAGCAGAAGACAGGACGCACTTGTGCCTCAGCTACTCTACCGTAAAGTGCCGTGTTTCAGCATGAACTGCTGATAAAGTTGAACTAGAGCTAAGCGACCAGACCTTACAGTGGAACGAATGGAGTGCAGGCACATGTTCACCTCTACTGACACAGCGGTAAGTGAAGACCCAGAAAAGCTGACTCCCTGCGCCATTCCAGCGGCAGCCACGGCAGCTCCCTAGAAGTTCAGCCGTGCTGCTGCTTGCCTGGTAATTCTCAGTTGTGAAGGTTGTGAACCCAAATTAGAGCTGTTGTCATACAGTCCGCAGTGGGTTTCATGGGTAAGTTATTGCAAGTGAAGCCTCTACAGCCAAGCATAGAATAAAACCAGAACATTTTCCAAAAGCTCTTTTTCATTGGAAAAGGAGAAACAAAAAGCAGCTTTATAGAATAGAAATCTGCAGCTTTGACAGAAACACAGTGATCTCAGAGTATCTCTTGGCCTCAGGGACCAACTGGGTCAGGAAAGCCCACCATCAAATCACTTACATGGGAGGCAATTCTAAGCCGACACTGGGAACGGAGCTATGCCAGTACTGTGGATTCCCATTAAAGCCTCTTTCAAGTAAGGTAAGCAGTGCTTGCACCCTCTAGAAAGGAATGCCATCTTCTCATGGAAGAGTACCAACTTCTCGGTGGGAGATGTTACATGAGCATGAAGAAGAGGTCTGCTGAAACGTCTAGTTAATACCTGCTTAACGTGAGTAGTCAAGCACTTAACGAAGCACGGCAGGAGTGAGTTTGGTGATGTTTGGTTTTGGTTTGTCTTAAATTAAAATCATGCAACAGATGGAAGGTAGGGGCAAATTGTTTTTCCAGGCATCCACCACATTGCCGGCAATGAGATGTGCCACGACAACAAGTGTTAGCTCTACACAGCTGTTACCTATAGGTCAATGGCATTTAAAATAGAAAATCTTTCTTACACAGTGTTATGAATAAAATTGCACTTGATTTTGTTAAAAACTCATATCACTGTAACTTTTCCAAATATTTCCTTTCTGGCATCTTTTCTTCATGAACAGGAGCTTTTCTCCAAAAACCTCTCCTTCATGTTGGACACATGACATACACCAGCAGGAAGCCATTATCCGCCAGAAAATGGGTCTGGTGTTTCTTCAGTGCTTATTTCTATCTGTCCCCACCCTCTCCCTAAAAAGGTACAGGCGGTTCGCCTTGATGTGTCAATTCTAACATTGAAATATAAACTCCTCAAGCAGACATTAGGAATTTTAGTTTCACAGATTAAATATTTGAAAAGTTACAGAAGGTGCTGGAATAGTACACATTTAAATTGCTTAAAAATCCAAACTTGCAGCAACTTTGTATATTCAAATTTCCAAAAGGTTTACAATGTCCTCGCGAACTTCTTCCACAGCAAGACGCCCTCATGACAATAAAGCATCAAACTTCCAAGGCTGAGATCAAGAAACAATCAGCAGGATGCACTTGCTCCACCAACCAACTTTAAAAGAGACGTCTCCACTCCCAAGAGCAAAAAGCTACTCCTTCATTCCATTTTGGACCTTTCGAAGTGTGTAATCATTCTTTCCTGGAAAAGAAAATACCCAGTGTCATCATTTTCCCCAGTAGGTTTGCATTAGAGATAGCATGCTTTGCACATTTACAACAAATGCATTTTAAGTCAGCAGCCCCACTTACATCACTTCTTTTAGGATACACGCTTGTATTCCAAGAAGTTGAATTATGGTCATCCCCTCTACCCTTCCCCCTCTTGTAGTATTTGACTGCTGCACTGGCAAGATCAGCGAGTCCAGCTCTAATCAGCCAAGTCTTTAACAGCTGACTCATGACTCCTTTGGCATGTCAGACAGCTAATTTGAACTGAAGATTTGTTTACTGACCTCATCTGAATCCAGAAGAGCTGGAAGAGCACTGCAGCGTGGGAGGGAAAAAAAAAATAATTAAAAAAAAGAAATAGTTAAGAGAATCAGAGCACCTACTGGGAGCACATCACTGACAATCATTTCCAGCTTTACATTGCACCTTATGCTTTTTAGGGCACAGAAGAGCAATAATGAACATCGACCTTTCAATAAGAAATTAGAGACAGACACACAAAAAAGGAATAGCCCAAGAAGTATCCTCAATGACCTTCAGTTTTAAAATTCTTTTTACCAAGCTTCTCATTACTAGCTTTTTTCCAAGTTGCCCTGAAAGAAGCCACATCATTCATACGGGAACACTTCTGAACTACACTGAAGACATCACAATATCGGACCATATTGTAAAAACACATCCCAGAAATCAAACAAGTTACGCTGCTACCATAGCCTTTTCAGCTACAGCAGACCTCCCATCTAGTGGGATCTCATCCCTTCAAAACCTTGATCATATTTTCAGGAACACAAAACCCTGCAGCCGACTACTTCAAAGCACCCCTCTGTAGCTTATACCAGTGCGGTCTTTGTTTTCTTAAGGAATCCTACCATTCTTCATAAAAATAAGTACTAGAACTAGGAAAAACAAATTCAACTGGAAAACACACTTTTCCAGTCTCTTGAAGCTTCATTTAATGTCTTGTCTTTAACTTCTAGACAAGTTTTGTACTTAAATGCAGAGCCCCTGCCAAAATAACCCGTTCAGATTTGTCAGTATAATTAATCTGTGAAGTTCTGCTTTGCTATGAAACACTTAGACACTGACATTTTTAGGATGCAAAAGTTATTAAAAGCAAAATATATACGGACTGCCTAAATAGCTGACTATATTGCCAGAGCATAAATAAAAAAAAATTAAAAAGACTCAAGACATTCCAAATAAAGCTGAGAACTACGTGACATTATTCAGTGCTTTACATTCAGCAAGATGCTCCAACGCCTTTTCAGAGCAGTAAACAGAAAGAGAGGTTTGCTTGTTCTTTGTTTTCTGCATTTTGTTAGTTTTAACTTCAGTGAAGTGCAAACAATTCAGTTTGTAGCTTCACAGTCCAAGACAGAGTTCCCTATGCCCACACATGTGCAAGCAGCATGAACTGTAAGTCTGACGGACTGCTTAAAGCCAAGTGGAAGTATGCTAAAAAATTGGCTAAAAAAATTCAGCCAATTCCAGGCTGAACTCAGTATCTGCTGAGGGAAATGCAGCATACAAATTATAATGCATTCTCATGTATTTGCGTTCCTGTCTCCAAGGAACCTGCTTTTATTGAGACTATAAAAATACTTACACGTCTGTCACTGACGAAGGAACATTCTCCTCTACCCATTTCAGGTCATCTTCCTGCTACAAGCACAGAAATTAAATGGAAAACAAGTCAGTTTTCCCAAAGTGCTGTCACATGCAAGCCTTTTTCTTCTCAGCCTACCTGACAAACCAGGAGGTATTTATAATGTCAGTTAGAAAAAAAAAACAAAAACACAACAAAAACTACAACACACCATCAATTCTGGATTAGAGAAAACACATTCCAAGAAAAAGAAAATAAAAACAAAACCCCACCTATAACTTACTATCAACTCCGTAGGTGACTAGGAAAAAGCAGACCCTCAGGACGCTGTGGTTATTTACATAAACTCATTTAGTGTCCACAAAAGAACATTATCTTTAGAAAATGTTATCGATTAAAAATTATTATAAAAAGTACAAGATAGATTTTGCAAAGGTAAACTGTATTGTCAGGATTTCTCATGATGAACACTCTCCAAATCATGACACAAGCGCACTTCTTTTGAAGTTGGAGAATTGACCCTTTCTGATCTTTCCTGTCCCCAGAATAGAAAAGCTTGATTTTCACGTTAGCCTCAGATTAGTACACAGTTGCAACCAACTTTTGAAAAAAAAAAAAGGTAATGATAAAAATATTACTGCTATTATCATTATTTCCTATACGTTCTTTCCACTTTTAAATTTATGCATGAATTCCATAAAAAGATTCTGAGATGTATTTTCTACCTCCTAGCTGAACGTGAAACCACCTCTGCTAATAAGCCACATGAAAAAAATGCAGGTATATTGAAAATGTTCCACCCAAAGTATTTAGGGTAGCTACATAATAAAATACGTATCACCCTATTCAAGTAACGAATCACAAATCTCAACATTAGAAGGTAATTTATTTAAAATAGGGCTCAGTGTCCTGCTCAGCCTGATGAACTTGTTAAAACAATGTATTATTCATTATCAGGTTATAGTATTATACAGTTCTACCTATACTGGATTGTGCAAGCATCCTTAAAAAACAGACTGAATTGTAAAGCTTCCATTGCATGTACAGAAAGTTAGATGAAAAAAACTTTTCAGAAATACCCTAAACATATGATACTTTGACTCACTCCTGCTCTGAAGCAAACCAGGAAACTCAAGTTTATAGGTTAGACGCTTTTGTGAGCTACTGTTGGGGGTAACCAAATGAGAGATGGATCTATGTCCTTTGAGGAAGGGAGGGCATACTCACAGCTTTGTTTGCTTTTGCATTCCCATTTGGTTCTTGCTTTGTACTTCTCATTTTCATTCCCTCTAAAGATAAAAAGAAGGAAAAAAGATTGAGGTATCTGAGCTTTAATTGTTCATAGGTTGTGAGTTGAGCGTTCATTCAGAGTATTTCATCAAATCTGAACACAGCAAGATGGACAAGTTAATCATTAACACAATGTTTTCCCTTGGAAAGGCTTGAAAGGCTTTCCTGACAGTTGAAGTACTTATTTTCTTCCTGAATTTTGCAATTTCACCTAGGAAATATTTCTAGTCCTTTTATTTAAGCTAGACATCAGCAGCATAGAACTCAAAACCATAGTGGCCCAGAGAGGCCATACGTTTACACTGTACATCCCTATACTACGCCCTAATCCAGAAAATGAAGACTACTGCAGAGTTTTGAGAACAGAAAATAAATGAAAATTTAAACTGGATTTTAAAAGAGAACTGCAAACTAAACCACTGCCTAGCAACAATATCCAAGAGTTCCTTGACATCAGGACTGGATCCAAACCCGACTTGACATATTTAATAAATAAAGTCCAGTGGACATGGTAAAACAACCACAGCAATAGCAATGTCACCTGAAAACCCCAGAATTAAACAGGCAATGTAAACACTGAACATAAAGCCAATGTTTCCTCTACAACTGCATAAATCAATGGCAACAGGGAGGCAATTGACTTTTCCAGCAGCAATGAAAAAAAAAATAAATTCTTGTACCAAAGCTTTCCTTTAACATTGGCTCTTTCTGCTCATCATCATCCTCCTCTTCAGATAGCGGCGAGAAAGCAAACCTTTAGAAGGAAAAAATGAAAGCTATCTTAGAATAATACCTCTTCTTGCCCAAGAGATTCATTACCCCAACATTTACAACTTGATTATTCTGTGTAGTTCAATAAGACCTATGCTAAACTACATAATTATAAGTTTAAGTCACTTAGTTTTAAGTAAGTTCACCACGAAGAATGGATTGAATTTTACCTATGTGACTTCCTTATACTTTCTTCTCCTCAAGCCACGCTGCTTAGCATCCTTATGGATCAGCAGACAGCCACTAAAATCCCCTTTCTACTTCTCTGGATAAGCAAGTATTCCCCAAACCCGGTATTTTTAGAAAGAGGTAAGAAAAGCCAAACCTTTGGTTGTTAGCAGATGGTCTCCACAGAACCATGATGACAAAAAGGATCATTGAAAACAACAAACGCCAGATGGCATCATCCACCCATAGCTCCTGCCAGTCCTGTCACAAAACACAGGAGCACAAAGAAAAAGCGTGAAGAAAGAGACTCCATGTCCTCAGCTCTTTGCAAGGGTGAACTGCAGGCATCTGACAAAGAGGATCATTACCCACAAGAGTGAGAATTTTAGAACGCGGTTTATTACTCCAGACATAATTCACAGAAAAATCTGTCCCAGAATGCTCAATCTCATCTCTTACGCTGCCAAATGCAAACTTAACAAGAGGCAGCAAGTGCAGAAAGCATTCAAGATCAACTCACCGACTGACAGTCCACCAGCCTGAACTTCATGGTGGTCCAGATGATAAATACAATAGATGCTGCAATATTAAAACAAACAAGCTGCTTATTACTGCAAAATATGCTAATATACTACTAACAGGGCTGTGTTTCCTAAACAAAAGGGCAAAGATCTAAACAGTGAATTCTTGGAATCTAATTTATTACTTTTGAAAAACAGGAGATTGATTTATTGCACTGACCTTATATGGTAATTTAGGCACAGACAAATATATTTTGCTCTTGGTTCTTCAGAGCCACATGGCATAAATCAAGTATCAAGTATTTCATCAACTCATCCCTATTCACCATTATTGCTCTCATCTAGCCTCCAAACCGTGGTTTCATTATCAGCTGACAAATAAAGTGTATCTTGAAGTAACCTGAACAACCTGATCTGCCTGAATGACTAAGCACTCAGCTCTTGACCCACAAGAGTTCCAGTGCTCAAACTGTGCTCTCACCCCACTTTTAGAAGATGAGACTTCCCTCCGCTAAGGTGTTCTAAGATGAATGACCAGATGCTGAAAGGAATTTAGTCAGAGCTGTTGATTCATCAAGGAATTGGCTTTTTTTTGTTTGTTTAAATAAAAATGCACAGTCCTGAGAAGTTTTCTGCACGTGGTACAGAGATAGGAGCTGAGCACCTGGAAGCACCAACAGATTTATTCTTAAAGTTCAAAACATCACTGCTAAAAATGGAAAGAGAATCTGAATCTGTATTCTGAAAGAATACGGAGGGTGTTATGTTACAATGCTAATATTGTTTTTCCAGTATCGCTCTTGTCTTCAGACATCTTCACATCTCATAATACACACTAATACTGTGATTTCAGCAAAAACAACCTCTATGAGTTTCACAGCATAGGATAATAATCTTTAAGAGGAACGGAAGTGCTCTGTTAGAGGAACTGCATAGAACTACTGATCTTCCTAACATCAGGACTAATAATCCACTGCCTCTGAAGTATCAACATAACACTTGGCTTAGACCTACTGTTAGAAACGAGTCAAGTGTTAGAAACACCAAATACTTTGATTGCGTTTACGGAAAGGTCACCAAACTCCAAAATCTGTGCAAGCGCTCTCATTCGATTAATGTAATTTTCTGCTTACCTGCTACTGCCAAGATGAGCGTGTTGGTGAAGTGCCGATACAAAGAGAGCTTCACAACATTCCTTCGAAGTTTCAGCAGTTTCATTGTTTGAGTTAAGCTGATGAATATGTATGAGAAGTCAAGGAAACCTTCCGAAGGGACAGACTGATCACAGACTTAGGAGGACACAGATCTTATAATCAATAGCTCTCCCACCCACACACTTAACCCTCCAAAAACAGTAGACCAGACTCAGTAGAAGAAAAGTTCATCCTATGGCAAAGGTGCCAAAGAGCAAGGTCCCATCCCTTTCATGTTTCTTAGTCATCTATACCTAGAACTCATCACACAAAGACGAGCATCTATTTTGGGCTGTGGCCCATTCCTCCAGAAGCGTCAGATGTACTTCTGTTAAACGGAAAAAATTGAGTCTGCATAAGTGAGTTAAAATCCAATTAGCGCATACAAGCGTCTTCACCCTTTTGCCTACAACTTTATTTCCATAGTGACAAAACAAGTGCTTAGGAGAGACATCACAGTAGGAGACAATTGGGGTTGTCATGGCTGGGCAGCAAGCTATTCACCTTTTAAATAGAGTTCTGCGATTGACTTTCATTAAAAACACTTTATATGGCCTTTTTTATACATGGCTTTGAGTTCAGCATTTGACAGCAGTTGCTGAAGTCACACCAGATTATGGTTGTCTGGATGCAATGTGTCAAGACACCAAAAAGGTAACACTGCCCCATTTTGTCACCTACTTCAAGATGAGTTCAAATTTTACAGGAAGAATTTCAGGTTTGATGTTGCTAAGCAACCTTCTCCCCAACACACAAACTGAGTCTGTTCTCCAAAGGCTACTGCCATGGTGCCATTACAGTGCTACACTTGAACAGATTAATTTCATACTTCAACCATCAGAGACTGATAACAGACAGACTTAACTAGTTTTCCTCGCACCTGCTATAGCAAAAGCTCACCGGAACACTCAATTACAGAGGTTCTATTAACTTTACCAGAAGTAGAAAGAACATATACTTGAAGCTGATTTAAAGAAAAAAAAAAAAATTCAGCCAAAAAGACTTCCAATAATACAAATTTGAAAGAAAACACACCCCACCAAGTAAAATAGTGAAGGATATCCACCAGCACAGGGCAGTATCTAGGAAAGCCAGGGGAATAAAAGCCAAGGAGGCAAGATCATTCTGGGCCTGGAGACAAAGAGAGAGCCAATAAGAACAAACTGAAAAGGAAACGAGGTATAGAAGAAGTGAGAAGGGTCAGGCCATTTTATGGAAAACCACAGTTCACCACAATGCTTCTGAGCTTTACTACAGAAGCAGAGGGTTTGAACGAAAAGTTTAGCCAAATGCGCAGAGATGAACTGACAACAGGACACTTAGTTCTCAGTTCTCCACCAGCAAGGTGAGAAGTCGTTTAAGTCCATCTAACACTGTTAAAAGCAGCCTCTGGCTGAGGCAACTGCTGTGACAGTGTGCTCTGGCCACTTCATTACAGAAAACTAGCAATCTGCTTGTTAGAGATGTTGTAATTAAATCTTTTACACTATCCATGGACAAACAGAGTACTCCACTGGCAACCATAAGTTTTAAAGTAGCAAAAATTGCCTTTGTGTGTACCTCAAAAACTATCCAAGTCCCAACTGCAACAAGCAAACCACTTTTTATTCCTTTTAAGTGTAAGAGAGAAGTAAGAAGCTGTAAATAAGCTTGTAACATTCTGCGGTTATGAAAGGATATCCACAAAATAATACAGGCATCAATCATGGACAGGGCCAAGTTTGCTATCAGAGCCATAGTGTCATAGAAAAACTGAAAAAGCACCAAATATATGACAGGTTAAATACCTTATCCCCAAATACCAAAAAAATAACAACAGAAATCTATATCCTGAGATACGCTTCGTAATGTGGCAAGTAGCAGCATCACCCCAGGTACAACTCCAAAATTGGAGTAGCGGTGGTTTGTTTTCTGGGTTTTTTTTTAGACTCATGGCCCAATATGCACATTTGCATCTGCAACTGGCCCTAACTAATCCAAAGTATTAGCCACAAGGGTCCAGGCAGAATATTGTAACTGAAACCTGACTAATCAAAAAAACTATTAGAATTCTTTCTAAATACACAGAATTCTATCCTAATAAATAGAGAAGGCATCGAACTTAAAATAATTGTCAGTAATCTACATCCACAGTCTCAGTGTTGAACCACCTCACTGTCTGGGTTCCTTTCTTTCAAGATAGCCCCAGGATTCTTCATTAGCATAAGCAAATAAAGTCAGTAGCATCTGCGGCATAGGGGAAAATTAAAGCAATTACTGACCCCTGTGACTCTAAGAACACCTTCCATGCCAGAAAATAACAGATAAAGGGCTCCAGCCATTACTACTTTGTGAAGAGTAACTCCAAGGCGAGGCCTGTAGGAAAAAGTGAAATTTGGATTAAATGGGGAGAAAAAAAAAAGTTCAGTGATGTCAACTTGAGGCTAAAATAAGGCATAAAGCATGTGAATAAAATGTCCTTGTCACAAGCCACTTCTAGATCCAGAAATAATGTTATTATGGTTCTCAAAGCTTACCACTGATTTTGTCCTATGGCATGATGTGACTAAGAAGAGACTGCTAACAGTCCTGTTTCCTAGTTAGCCTGTTTAGATTTTTTATGACTACTTCAAGAAGTCTCAGCCCACTTCTTCCCCAGTTCCCCCAGCATAGCCACACTTGCTAGAAGCTCCCACTACCACGCAGCATGTTGTTTTACCACTGAATACAGCTGGAGACAGACAGATGAGCAGCAGTCTTGGCAGCAGAAGCCTCCTAAAGCAGACCTCCTCCCCTATCAGTGATTTTCAATCTCTCTCATTCCCAGAAGCTCCTCCTTGCCCAGAAGGCAGGCATTTAAAGCTCCAATTCCAGTCAGTGGAGTATTTCAACAGTGACTCAGAAACCTGCCCAACAGTGGTACATGGAAGGAGGTAGGAAGAAGAGTAATCACCATATGGAATTGGATGTCTCCCGACTAGTGAGGAAGTCTAGACCTTTACAGCACTTAACTAAAGCACCCTCCTTTTAGGCAGCAGAGTACAGGGAAATGAGCACTGCCCAAAGTTATTAAACAGCAACAACGAAAAGCTTTTTAATAGAACACAACAAACCAGGGACAGAATTACTCACTTGACTATCCCGTATCCCAGGCTGACTATGATGACCAGAGTTCGAGCCAACGAGCGCTTCACAGCAGAGAGCAGTTCTGCCAGTATTACTGCTCCCTGAACTACCACAGGCAAAGAGGAGGAAGGTGGTTATTAAAATATAATTTATTAACTACCGCACACAGTTGTAGTATGAAAGCAGACAATTATTTTCAGAAAGCAGGCTACTAAAGTGTATGATCTTTTTATTACCAAGCTTTCAGAAAAGATGGGTCACTTAGCATTAAAAAAAAAGCCACTAAAAAACTGTACATTCATAGGAAGTGGAGAGTAAACGATCCATCAAACATTTACCCATAAACTCAGCCTGGATGATCTTCCAAACAAGTCAACCCACAAAACCTCCTGTATCATGGGTGTGGCCAATTAACAAAACCATAATGAAGTTTTACTTGCAGAGTTTCATTTGTATGCATCCATCCCAGCAACTCAAAAGCAGAGTCACAAAGTTTTATGTGGAGAGAATTGTTTTCAGATGGATTATCAGGCTATGGGCTGAATACCAAAAGTCATCTGCAATGCTGTCATGTTAAACAAGGAGTTTTAAAGTCTCTTTCCAAAGCCAATACCAGCTGTCAGAAATTAATTACATGCTACACTTAGGAAGTCCTATTTTAAACTTCAAGCCAGCACTACAGTGAATACCTTCCAGAATCCAGCATTTTACAGCCCCAAAGACACTACACTCAGGAGACAGCAAAAGAAACAGCATTTTAGGTTTAGAAGAACACAGATCATCATATTCGCAATATATTTTTAAAAATGCAGAAACTGGTTACATGTTTTGAAACAATCCTCAAGTAAACAGATACTTAATGCACACCTGTCACCCCAATTTAGCATAAGTCACGAGTGCTACACCTCTCCAGTTTAACTGCAAGCTGCAATTGCTACCTACCAGATTCCCCCGTGTAGCGGATATTCTGGAACTCCGCATAGAAGACTGCCTTCTCGAGCATTCCCAGGAAGATAACAGCACCAATCCAGAACTGGATCCTCAGGAGATCTCGCCAGTAACAGGCCGACCATGCAAGCCACAGAACCCCAAAGAATACGTACACAATGCACATCACCATGAAAAACTATTACACAAAAAGAAGCAAAAAAATAGGAAACTTAGATTCAGAAAAATAATTTCCTTGTTTTCATTCTACAGCTGTAAGAGGGTTCTATCTTCTTCCTGAGCAGAGCAACTCTTGAAGGTTTTATACACAAAAGTGACTAGAAACAAACATTGCTTCACTGGTCTTCTCTGGATTCCTTTACAATGACAGTCTAATTTGTCACTGCTAACAAAAGGGAATCACAGTACTTGAATTTCTGAGCAATTTCTCTCTTGAAGAGCAGTCTGTCAGTTGATTTACTGGCAGTTTTTCTAAGGAAGATACCTACTAGCTTCAAAAACTCAGGTAAGAGCTCAGGCAACTCATCAAGTACTAGAAACCCTGCCCCTTCTCACATACATTTCTATTACAAACTTCACCATACATTTACAGAACAGAGCTAAGCAACTGATGGTTTTAATGCCTCTGTTCAAATAATTTGACAAATGCTTTCAAAACTTGAGCTCCAGAAAACTCAGTTTTTGACCAAGCTTTAGGTCAGCCAAAACTATGGAACTTAAAAAGAAACCCAGATATTAATTTAACTACTATCATTTTGCGACTATTTTTTTTTTCCAGTTCAGCGTTACTTGCTACAGAAGAACTTTCAGGGTACATATATCCCACAGCGAACAATAAGCTTGACAATTCAAGCTGAATTTCCTAAATGACAGCGCCATACCGCAGCAAGTTACGTTTTCAAAAAGGACACCGAGATTAAGAAGAAGCATAAGAAGGAGAAAGACATTAAACAAATAGCAGGACATACTTAGCCAAAGTACAGGACAGCAATAACCAAGCAGTCTCCTCCTGCAGACAGCAGATTTTTTTAAACCAAGTAAGCATGGAAGTTAGCAGCCCAATCCACTCAAACTTTCACAAACTGAAAACACCTTCCTTAGGAGAACACCTTACTGGTTCTTACAGATTTTCACATCCAAGTAATCCACACAGTTCAAATGGTAAGGACGTAGGCACGCTGGTTCACATTCAGAAGTATTTAGACAGAGACCTTTTCCTGGACCTGCCACACGGGGATATTCACACGAGTGCATTACATGTCAATAGAGCCACTGGAGGCTTTTTACTTCTGCGGGAAGTAAACCATGTTTCAGAGATGCCGTCAGGCTCTCCTATTTGCAGGCCACACCTGCCAATGCAGTCAGGCTAGAAACCTTACTTGTTATTGATCCCAACTGAAGCCTGTCTACACTACATAAATATTTAAGTTCTTTTATTTCCTTAGCCTGCTTGACAGAGGCAACGAGAAACCAAGTCAACAACTCCTTTGAAGTAAAAGGGGATTAGGTCTTTGTAGTTCAGCTACGCTTTCACTGTTAGGCAGTATTAAGGACCTCCTCATGGAGTGTAAGGCAGCTGGCAGAGGAAGGAGGATTAAGCTGTAAGAGAACAAAGCAAGCAGTGACAAAGGAAAGGGTAGTTGTAAACAAAAGCACGGAATAGCAAGTTTACTACATAGGAGCTAACAAGAAAAACAGCATCAGCGAAACTGCTCAGTTTAGAGCTAACAATACTGCTAACTTCTGGAACTGCAAACTGACAGGCATCAAGTCAAACCATCAAGAGCAACATGAGTGCCATATGCAAGTGTCTGAAATCTATGTCTGTTTTCCCTACCCTGTATTTAGTATCTATATTAAAAAAAAAGGGGGCAAACAAAAAGCCCCCACCCTCTGACAGGGGCTTTGTGTTGAAGGAGAGTGTTTAATTGAGATTTAAATCAACTGACAGCTTCATAGGTCAAAGAAAAGCTGTTTTACTTACAATCATCAGAGGATAGTCTGCAAGTGAGAGATACTCATACGGCCCCTTCAGTTCTACTGTCACTGTCAAAAGACAACCCAAAAACCAAGTTGAACAAGAACCAAAGGCAGAAAGACAGGCTAAAGTACTTAACTGATTTTTACTCAAGCGGAAAGAAATTCCAAATCTTCACATAGCTTTTAAATCTAACTTGTGCTTTAATCAAAGAAAGGTAAGCCTCAACATAGCTAAAAGCATGCAATTAAAATTACACACTCCGTTACCAAGTAACTCATGGCAGTACTTAAAGTAAAAGTAATTGGTGCTGGAGATTGATGTGTAACAGGAAAGTTTAGAAACGCACGTAAGTTGGGCACCTCAATACAAGTAAGAGATCGAGGTGCTGGAGCGGGTCCAGAGAAGGGCAATGAAGCTGGTGACCAGCCTGGAGAACAAGGCTTACAAGGAGCAGCTGAGGGAACTGGGGCTGTTTAGTCTAGAGAAGAGGAGGCTGAGGGGAGACCTCATTGCTCTCTAAGACTACCTGAAAGGAGGTTGTAGCGAGGTGGGGGTCGATCTCTTCTCACAAGTAACAAGTGATAGGACAAGAAGAAATGGCCTCAAGTTGTACCAGGGGAGGTTTACGTTGGACATTAGGAAAAATTTTGTTCACTGAAGGGGTTGTCAGGCATTGGAACAGGCTGCTCAGAGAGTGGTTGAATCCCCATCCCTGGATGTGTTTAAAAGCCATGTAGATGTGGTGCTGAAGGACACGGTTTAGCAGTAGACTTGGTAGAGTTATGGGTGGACTTGATGATCTTAAAGGTCTTTTCCAAACCTAAAAAGTTAACTTCATAGAATCATTTAAGGGGATGTTCAAACGTCTCTAAAGTTTGGATAGGTTATCAAAGCACTGTTAGATATACTATAATTTCAAGGTAACAATTATGATCTTTGTATTCTACACGATTTGAGCTTATCGCTATAAATCATGTGTTGGTCTGGACATTTTTGAAACAAGAACACCAAGCATCAAAATTGAACTGCTTTGGATTCTTCTTTACTTCCATCATTAAACTGACTGACCAACAGCCAACACTAACAACCATCTATTTTCTTACGATAGGAAAGAGTTGTAGTAAGTTATACTTACATCTGCGTGAAATGAAAAGATAGTGTCTTAAGAAATTGAACTATACAGTGTATATATTAGAAGTACCTTAGAGTACACTCCGACTGGTGTACCTGAAAAATGTCATTATATTTTTAGCTTACTGTATGAACAGCTATCTTACTTGTAAAGGGCTTATTTTGAAGCGAAGAAGGTGTTGTTTTCTCTGTTCTTTTAGCTCTGGTAGCAGAATCCTTGGCAGCTGTAATTCCAATTTGCACAATAAATATATACGGCCCATCACGCCAAGTTTTCATAACAGCGTTCATTGTCTGAAAATAAAACATCTACATGTAGACAGTGCATAGTGAAGAACACACAAAAAAACCCAGAAGTAGACTCGCCATGCATGGGTCATATCTTCCATGTAAAAATAGTTTGTATCTTCCTAGGCCTGAAACTCGTTATTAAGTATTTGACGTGTAAATTTTAAATCCTTAAAAATTTTTTTTTTTTAATCCAGATGAACCCTCAAAGATCTCAGGAGGCAACCAAAGCTTGTTTGCAAATTTAATACTGGATTACTGCAAGAGTCATCTCAAATGTATTGCAAAATCTACAAAGAATTCAGCAAAGCACCCTATTCCTTGTTTTCAGTCTAGAAACATTAGGATCATTGCAGAGATACTTCTTTCCTCCTGAAATCAATTGTTTGGCCAAGCACAACTACATATAACTCAGCTTCCTGGTGAAGGCTGAATTTTACAGTGTAACATAGAAGAGGCAGCTGAAAAGTCAAAAAAATTTCCATAGTAGCCATTTCCTGGGGAGCTCCTGCTGCCCCTTCAACATCTCTCGTATCTGTAAGACTCAAACCCTGCGAGTGAACTAACAGAGGAAGCCTGTCCAGATAAGTATTTGCACCTTGAAACAAAGTAGAAATGTCTTTGAGTTCCAGCATACAAAACTGTTAATTCCACAACCAATTCTAGCCATCTCAAAACTGCAACATTTACCAAGAGCATTAAGGTTAAAACTAAGAATATCTACGTGTATGCCACGTACATGACCACTGCAGAACTACCACAAAGACTCTCTTTGTAACAGTGTCTCCAAGACAATTTCATTATTAAGACCATGCATTTCTTTTAAACCTCCTGACTTCAAGACCTAAATCCAACAGGATTTTATGTATTAAAAAAAAAAATAAAATTACGCTGATACTGCCTGAAATTATAAACCTTAGTTAAAAACACAATGAACTTAAAAGAAAGTGGATCTGTTTTTATACACCAATTTTCCTTTAAAATATCTCCATCTCTCACTGCATTGATTCCTTATTTCACCATTTCACACACAGCTATTTATGTTTTAGGTTTAGGGGAAATGGCCATGTAAGCACACAAGGAGTTAAACATTTTCTTGGTTGGCATCCAGGACATACAATTCAAAGTTATTTTGAAAATCGCTCCTGGTTAAGGCTTGAACATAACATAAAATAAAAATACTAACAGATTTGAAAATCAAAAGTAATCACTCATTAGGTACAATGTTTTAAAAGACTGACCAGTTAAAGATGAAAACAACTGTAATCTCGAAGTATTAGTCACAACTTAAAACAGATCATATAAATGATTACTTCAAAATTACTATGAAAAAAATAATTTATACCATCAGTTTGAATGGTATGAGCTCTATATTTCACATAGGGAAGCAGCAGTTGCTCTGTTTCTGTTACTCTGTTTTCTGTTCTTTCACACAGTGCTACCTAGTTTGAAGCTAAAAGAAATCCACGTGTCAAGAAAACAGAGAATTGCACCATCCTTGTAAATGCTACTGGTAATTTCTCATACAAAGAAATACAAATTAAAAACCAAAAGCAAAACAGAATTAAGACTGCTGGATTCCAAGCCATGTTTAAATTGAATATACATACAGTTTTATCTGCCACCATTGTGTGATTTCCTCCACTTTCCTTTTTATCTTTTAAGCCCTACAAGAAAAACAGAAAAATGGATACATTAATATGCCAACACTATCACTCCCATGCCTACACTCATTCCTGAGAAGGTAAATAAAGAAATAAATTTACCTCTTGCTTCTCAGGTGAGAGAGGCTCTGGATGAACAAATTCTTTAGAGAAAATCTGCAAGACACAACAAAGGTACTGCTTTTACAGGCATTTTATATTAACACGACGTTACCAGAACAGCTTCCAGTACACTTGATTATAAGGAAGGATTCTCTCTGTTAGAGAGCTTTCATTTTTCTAGACCAAACAACTGCCCATTCGTGGAGAGAGCCTTGAATACTTAGAGTGACATTTTGTCATTTGAGACTTGCTTTTCCTCCCCTCAGACAACAAGTGTCTATTTTTAGAACTGGACCCATAGACATGAGAGCAGTGAAGTTAATTTTATTTTCCGAATCTGAATCTGTTGAGTATCTCCACTATTAGATGAAGTCTACAAAGACAGAAACGGGATTTGGAGATTTCTGCCTTAGTCTATGCAAAAAAAGTCTCTAGATGAGTGAGTGTCTATTAGAGATCCAGATTTCACCAACTCTCCCAAACTATGGCAATTTGAAATCTAGTGAAACAGCTACACCACAAGAAAAAAGCTCAACAATCAAAAGCAGCAATCTGTGAAACTTAAGAAATTTATATCTGAGGAATATATTTCCTTAAAATTTCAGTAGACTTTTCAAAGGAACTGGAGTAAAAGTCACTTGAAGACTTTTAAGATCCCAGTTTCACCAACGTGAATATTTGGTTAAGATACCTGAGCTCACGTTACACAGCTAAACCCAGAAGATCTCTTCTGTAAAACCAAGTAAAAGTAGAACTCACACTTCTCATATTATTAAACATGAAAAGAAGATAGCATAGATTAAAAGAAAAAAAACAAACCCCACCTTTCATGACATCTTCACATATCAAAGAAATTAGAAGCACGCACATGGATTATTAAAAACCCTTTTTAAGTCACCTTTAGGCATGTCTTTTTTTCTTAAACCCCCACAACACTAGGTTCAAGAGTTATGACATTTCCCAGTGGTTTGTTGGGTTCTTTTCCCCCCTCCCTGCCCTCTGAGCCAGATGTTGAGTAGTAAGCCAGAAGTAAAGCAAAATTAAAAGATCATCACTGCAGTCTGGTTGACGTGGACATAAGAACAAGTACCCCCCAACCTAGATACTTACAGAGGATGTCAACACATCTAAGAGGAACTACCATCTTGCTGTATATCGTACGAGAGAACAGAGAAAACAGTGAAGTTTCTACCCATACCTGAGGCCTGAAGAGCTCAGAGCAATTTGGGAAGATGATAGAAGCCATAGCATAGTATCCTGACCAACCAGGATGCTCTTCAGACGTAGCCCCAAAGTAGTAGTCTGCCTGTTCATCCTGCCAAACACAGAATAGAACTTAGGTTAGCATCCAATATATCAAATAGTTTGTCTCAGCAGGCAGCTGCGAGACCTGGAGAGCACCATAACTTTCCTCCGCACACACTCTTGAACAGAATTTAATAGGATAAAGATCATCCAGACCACACAAGACTATAAAAATGAGGACCAAAAAAATCCAAACAAACCATACTGGTTTTGAGACAGAATTAATACCTAACAAACAAACGAAAAAATTAAAAAGAGAAATCTCAGTATTCCTGCAGCAGAGGTGCAGCAACCAGCATAAACTTCAGTCTACATAAACAAACTCTATACTATTATATTAAAGATCTCAGTACGATGTTAGGTTAGTGGTTACAATTGTCATAATTAGTATTTTCATTAAATATGGAAAAGGTGTTACACAGTGTAGACTACAGTTGTGTTCTGCCACATTTGATAGAAACACTATACATTTTGTTGCAATGTGCATCCATAAAGAACAGAATTTAAGTATGAAAATATTATTTTTTCTTTTCTATTTTCTGTCATTAAGCGTTGTTGTAAATAGTATTTTCATCTACCATAAACTCTCACACTTCAGCTTAGAATCAATACATTTAAACTTCTAGGCTTAGAAGAATCCTGCCAAACACTTCCACCGTACCCAAATCCCAGAAAAGTCAGGAATTCCAGCAAGCTGTGGATCAATTCCTTTCTGGATCATTGGGAATAGAGAGGAAATTCATCATCTTCTAATGCAGGATATGTCTTTTACGTCCAATGAGGATGCAAGTGAGACATCTCCAGTCCCCTCACCCTCACATCTGTTTACCCCTAAAAACCATAACCCATGTTTTTCCACACAATTCTTACCCCAAAGTTGAAGACTTCATTGTAGCAGTCAGAATATCTTAAGTACCAAGTAACATTGTAACTCTGGGAGGGATCACAAGCTTTTTCATCCCCTTCAACTGAAAAAAAAACAAAGCACAAAACCAAACAAACAGATAAGAACATATAAGACATGCTTTACCTGTCATGCTTCTCCTCCCATTCTGTGCCAAACTACCGTAATTAAATGTATTTTAAACACAAAATTGAAAGCAAAACAGTAGAGAAACACTTTCCTCAGGTAATCCATTACTGTTCAGTGAAAAGAAGCAGGTAGAAAACAGCATTCCATTATAGCATTGCACAATTCTATTAAAGAGCTGAAGATCACTTGGAAACATTTTGTTCTCAAGATCATCAGGGATATTTCAGTGACTGCAAATACCAAACCAGGAGAACAGCGGAGGCTCCCAATGAGCACAATACACAAAAGGATTTCCAAGGTACCACAGAGCAGGTAGAGAGACCTCGGCAGAGGTTAATACTAAGGGCAATTTGCACAGATAATTTAAATATACCAATACAATCACCAGTAAAATAAAAGGTACGATTTTGCAAGTTAACGTGCACTCTCCTACTCCCAAAAGACAAACAACTATCTATACATCAGCTCACTCTGTCCAAGCTGCAATGCTACCTGAAACAGCAATATGACAACTTTCCACTTTGGTTTATTAGAGAACAACATGCACGAAAACACAAGACTCGCCCTTCTCCCCTGTCCCTCCACTCAGGAAAGATTAGGTAACTTTTCCGTTCCAGATCTCATTTTGAAACTAAAGCCTGATTAAGAGATTTTGTCATTAAGAACAAAATGAACGCTGATTATTGGGAGTCTTCGAAAAGCCATCTAGATTATTATGTTTGGGTTTTGCCAGTCAACAGATGGCAAAATTTGGAGTTGACAGCATGTTTCTGGTTCCTAAGAGGTCCCCACACCTTCACAGGCAACGTTCACCTCAAAATAGACACCCACAAGTTTGTAACATGTACAGAACTTTTAATGAACGTTTCCATATTGACCACTGTGGGTAAGAAAAAAAAAAAGCAGTTAGAAAAAAAGACCCTGCCGTGGAGTCTTAACTGACTAATCCCACTTTAAACCACATGACCACTAAAGCAAGTCTATGTAGAGCTAAAAACTCGAACAACTGAGTCTATAACACCACAGATTAGAAATGAAATCACTGAAAAATAAGAGTTTACTTATGATACCTTCTGGTAAGCATGAAAACAAGGCACACGTTCTCCATGTAGCCCTAGACGTTGCAGAGGCCACAACAAAGAAACTAAGAAGCAAAACAAGCACTGCAGTGACATGGGTAGACGGCAAATTCTTAGAAGACAAAGGCTCTTCTGATAAAACAGATCAAATGAGTAACATCTCAAAAAAGCGCTACCAAAAAAAATGAGGGATTAAAAAATACCTTTTAAGTATCTTTTTACCTATTTAAAATAAGTAAGATTGAAACTGTGTTCAGCAGTAACACCAACTAAAGGTGAAACAGGTCACGACTAGAACAATTGGCCAGTATCTGCAAAGATGAGGCTTCTACCTTCTTGTTTTTGAGGTCCTTTCCTAATTGTAGATGCTGGGACGCTGTGGAGATACAGGTATTTAGATACCAGCATATAGATGGGAAGGTGAAGGCAATCAAAATTACAGAAACCTTAAAAATGTAGTACTCTAAAAGACCAAAAAGGCATCCATGGCATTTATTGAATTCAAAAACGTGGAAATCTAAGTTCCTTAGCCTTCAAACAAAACCAGCAATATTCAACTCAAATGCTGTCATTAACAGAGGGCAAGATTTCTACCATGATCCTAGACAGGAAACCAGATGCCTTCTAGAACAGCACTTCAGAAAAGTAGTAGATAAAAATAAATTCATTATTGACAATACTAAACACCAGCAGCAGCCTTCCCAGTGAGAAGCAGAAAGCATCAGATATCAGTACATCACATACACACACACACAAAAAAAAAATCAAGAAGGGGAAAGAAAAAGGAGAAGGAGGTGGAGGAGGAGATGCAGGTGCTCACCAAAACCATGAACAACCCATGAGCAATCATGTTTGGCAAGAAGAGTCATATTGTCCACACAAGTATCACAGTGCAGATGGAAGAGGTAACAGGGCAGACCAAAGAAGAGAGACCAGTTTCCACACAGACAAGAGCAGAAAAGAAGTATGTAAATTTGAAGCTTCACCGTATCAGATGCAGTTTAAGTATCACCTAGGCTGAGAAACGGAAATTAAGTTCCTAGCCTTTGTTCCTTCTTCTTTCAGTGATTTATTATCTAATTCATGTAAATCTTTTAATCACGCTGGTAGGTAAAACTGGTGTCTTCACTCAATAATTTAAAGGCTTAATACCTATTTAAAGGCTGACAGCACATCGTAGTTAAGTCCACATGAGAAGCCTGGAGATCAAATTCTTACTGCCAGATCTGCCACAAACCTGTCTTGTAATAAACATATTTTATTTTCTCTGTGCCTTAGTTCTTTCCTTCTCTTGGCTATTTCAGCTGCACGACTTCCCACACACTTCACTGCGAGACCCACATCTTGGATGTCACATTAGTATGAGTACGCCATTTCTACTAAACCTTAGACAAGAAAGCTGAACCAAAACTCCAGACACCCTTTCAAACTCCCCTTCCATTTTGCCAGGTAGCAGATTTCTACATTTTGATCCTGCAGCTGCACACTTGCTATGGTTCTGCTGCAAGACACAAAATTCAGCATCTGAGCCACACTTGACAAGTGGGAAAATCTTAACCCCGACACAACGGACCTTCGCTAATCATTACTAGCCTCCTATTTCAGATTCATGTGGGATTCATGGACACGCTTTAAGAAACTCCCTTTGAAACACTATCCTAAGAAAGGCAACTATTTGAAATTAAACCTGAAAATCAATAGGGTAAGTACCAAACATCATAGAGCACATAAATATGCAATTTCATGAAGTAGCATCAGCTAATCCTAATGACACCATAGTTTTCTAGGAGAAAAAAAAAAAAAAAAAAGAGAAAAATCACTGCAGCAACTAAGTCTTGAAGTGACAAAGGCACGGATCCCCCTAATTGTCTCTAAAAAGTCTTTTTTTTCTTCACTTGATGCCAGTGCAGAACAGCATTCACAGGTGCAGTACCTGTACAACCACCCAATTAGCAGCTGGAGATCAAACAACTTCCCCCCTCCATAGTAAGAACTGGTGAAAACAATACCTTAAAGTGCATGGGAAAGATTTCAAGCCTTCCTAAATCAGCCAGTCACTTCCACAAGTCACCTACATCATCTCGTTGCCATCTGAACGCTGTCCTCACGTTCACAGATAGGAGGGTATTTTACAGAAACTCTCCTTTGAGCTGTAACCGACATAACTTATAGCCCTGGCCACGCCAGCAAAGAGCAATAAACAGAAAGAACAAACGGAAGATTGCAAACCTGTTTGTTCTGTAGCACACACATACACTGCAATGAGGAGGAGGAAACAGCAGAGCTCTGCCACAGTGTGCAGTGACATTCCCTTACTGCTCCCGGAACCACCCAGCTGAAGAAGAACAGGGCCTCTAAAAGCACTGCCTGCTGCACACTGGCATCACACTGCAATACAAGCCAGCCCTGTCCCAGTCAGCACCAGATCCCTCAGCTAGAGGAATTTTGTGTATCTTAAAGAGGGGAAGCACACCTCACAGCAGGGCTCAGCACATCCCACGCCTGATCACCCACTCTCTGAAATGAAGGGGTGCTCCTGTTACCCATCTTGCCCTCTCCACAGAGGGTCTGAACAGAATCATTCATTTCTGCTACAGCCTAAAGAGATAACAGTTGGGAAGCTTCAAGGCCGTTAACACATCCAACCATATCAGAGCTACGGCCTTCAGCCAGTCCTAGATTAGCTGTCACTGCAACCAGCAAGTTAAACATTCCACGTTGTTTTGAGTCTCAAATTTTGAAGTAAGAGTGGGGCATCAAACAGCAGAGAGAGCAGGTTAATCCCTTGTAGCCACTTACATCTGAGGAAAATGGTGGTGTTGCTGAAGAGAATCTTCCCAAAGTTAAACTTCTTCCCCTGCAAAGGCACAAAAACCCAAGAAATATTAGCGGGCTTAGTATCACTGAGCCCACTGAGTAAATATCATCCGCCACTCTGAGTTTTAGTCAATACAGCAATGAAAGCTAATGCCAAATCAGGAGCCAGCCTTACTGGATTTTCCAGTCACGCTTCACCACCCCTTCACCCTGCTCTTAAAGGCAGCTTGTGAGGCTTGGGGCTTTTTAGCTCTGCAAACTCAATCGAGATCCACTGACGACGTGATTTCTTGCTGATGAGAAGGTCTAGACTCTCCAACAAGTATATTTTCCCCTGAGAGTCAACAGGAGCGTCCACCGTGATCCTTTAGTTTTGCTCCTGAAGCTCAAGAGCCTCATGGGCGGTGTGCGCTACCCCCTCCCGCTGCCTGGCCACGGCAGGTTTCCCCACACAACTTCACACACCGTGTAAGGGAACCCCCGCGCCCTCCCAGAGGCCGCAGCTCTCGCTTCAGCGCCTCACGGGCCAAGCCCGCAGCGCAGCCCGGCAGCGGGGGCCGCCCTCTCCCAGCACCGGCTCCACCGAGGCCGGGCCCCAGCCGAGGAGGCCGCGCTCTCTCCCCAGGGCCCTCCTGA
>VZZY01004792.1:0-31177 GCA_013400335.1 Eurystomus gularis | reverse complement strand
GCCCGGCGGTGCCCGGGCTGTCACCGCTGCCAGCTGTCGCTCGGTTCCCGCCGGCGGCCCCGGGGACGGAGCGAGCCAGGCGAGGCCGGTACGGGAGGAGCGTCCCCGCTCCCCCCTTGTCCCTCTGGGGAGCCCGCCGGGCCTTCACACCCAGAGAAGGGCTGACCGCCCGCCGGCCGCCGCTCGGCGCAGCGCCGCCATGGAGTCGGTCACAGCGGGGGAAGTCAGGTAACGCCGCCCAGAGGAGGCCCCTTGGCCGGCCCTCTGCTCGTTGCCGGGGTGGCCCCACAGCAGGCTGCAGCCCGGGAAGGGAGTAGGATTGAGGGGTGTTCGATACAGTCCCACCGACCCGGTGCAGAAACCCCCAAGTGCGTCTGTGTCTTCAGGCAAAATTGGAAGGGTTAAGTTGCCCAAGCACACGGTTGCCGTGAGATCTCTAGTGATGATACTCCAGGTCTGTTAGTATTTGGTTCACGGGAATCGGGACGGAGTCTTCATGGCTGCCATCTGCATTTCACATGTTGCATGTATATAATTAATCAGCGTTTTTTAAGCATCAGCTCTGTGTCTGCCAGTATTGATACCTTACTCTCTTGTGTGTGTGTCCGAGCTCGGCACGTTCTGGGAAGTATTTTGATGATAGACACTACTGGCAGTCCATTTTTTTTCAGGCAAGCCAAAAATGTAGTGTTACCTAATAGATCTAAAACTTACCTCAAGGCTAGAGATAACAGAGCTGTCGGCAGGGCCATCAGAAGCCTCCCTCCCATGTCGGCCCCACTGCAGGTACAAGAGAAGGGTGCTGAGTTTTTCCTTTTCTGCCAGTCCTTCCTCTTTCTCCATTCTTATTAGAGTAACATAATACTTAACTGTAAGGCCTGCAGAGGGAGAGATCCGGCTTCAAAAGGCAAAGCCCCAAGAATTCAGTAGTGCTGAAATTCACCTCTGTTAGTCACAGATTCATGTTTGCCAAAATTATCAAAGTTTAAAAGGAAATGGTTTAGCATGCAACTAAATGTATAAGAAATTCTTCCCATAAGCAAACACAGTAGTTCGAAGTCCAACACATTTTATGTCACCACAGTTGTCTGCGCTCTCTTTAATCCCTACCCCACTTGAGGAGAACCCCCAATGATCTGATCATTCGGCAGGTGTTTGGTGAACATATTTAATAATTTTATTTATCTGCTCTTTCTAGTGTCCAAGATGAGGCTGTGGACAAAAGCACTTTTAAGGAATGTAACCAGATTGCCTTTTACAGGTAAAGAGAAGAATTGCAGTGTAGGGCTTTAAAAAAAACCCCTAGTAGTAGTAAAAGATATAGGAAGTAGTTACACATTGATTTTTAAAGTCTGCTACTTTCAGGATTTATCTTTCAAAGAGATTGTTGCACTCACTTGTCAGCAAACAATACAATACAAATTAGTCACTGGTGTACTGGGTTACAGTTTCAGATACTCATTTCTGTTTCAGATATCCATTTCTGTTCTGCAGGAAATTATGCTCAGAAAACCCCAAATAACATTTTACCACTGGGAGCAGGACTCCTTCCTCTTTCCAGACCTTCCCTTTCTAGCCTGTCACCATTTTAACTTAACACATCTAATTTCTCAGCAGGAGGTTGCCACACATTGGCAAACATCAGATCCTGTCCTTGCTCTGCTCTTACAAGAAATCTTTTGTCTGATTGCTGACATTTGTGCAATATCTGTTTGCAAGGAAACAAAGTCAGTTTACTAATGAAGAAGCTTCCTTTTAAGGTAGCTTCCAAGACTCTTCTCTTCAAATAGTTCATAAAACCTGGGTGGGCTCAGCAAGGAGAGTTCTACAAACCATTGAAAGAGTCTCTGTTTCAGGGAATCTGTCCTAAAAACATCATCAGGCCCAAAAGCTGTAGTTAAAACTCTGTAGTCAGCTGGCTTGTTGCAAACCAAGTTCCTTCGTGCATATTCAGGAGGGTACAAATTACAAACGTACACTGCTTCATCGCCACAGAATGGAAAAGCTGATCGCTTGGGAGTTCAGAAGAAGCAAGGGTATATGACAGAAAATGAAAAACAGATTATTCAGCTGGAATTTCTGGGGTCATGGAAAGAAGAAGAATGTAACTGGGCAAAAGAGTAATTAGTTGGACACTTGAATTAAGACTATTGTTGTTTAAAAGAATCTCTCATAGTGCTGACGGGTGACCAAACCCCTCTAACATCTCATTCATAAACACGTATATGTGCTCAGAACTATGTTCCTTCTTTTTCCTGTTGACTTGAAGCACTGATAATCACAGAATCATGGAATTCCCTAGATTGGAAAAGACGTTTAAGTTCATCGAGTCCGATCATTAACTTAACGCTGAGAAGTCGTCGATTAAACTGTATCCCTAAGCACTACAAATAAAAATTGTATTTGAAAAAATTCAAGACAAAATTATTAAGTAAGCATTTCCAACAATATGATGTCCCTCTGTGTGATATAAACCACAGCAATTAGGGAGACTAAAAATACCTTTGTGTCTTGACAGGCGTCAAAAACGTCTAGATCCCGGAAAATCCTTGTATCGGGCAGTGTTGGATTCAGTCATGTTAAGTGATGAGAATGTCAAATTCCAAATTATTCATGAGGAGAATAAGGTGAGATCCCACCTGGCACAAGAGGGTGCTTACAGAAAAAGCAGTGAGTACTATCAGCAAGTCTGATAATATTTGCAGGTTTTGAGATTCTTCGGTGATAGATATTTAAGATATGATGCAAAGTATCAGCCTAAAGATGGCCGTACCGGTCACTGTTTATGTGACAGCTTGAGACTGCAAGGAGAAGAGGTATTTTAAGGAACTTCAACAAAAAAAATCTTTACAACTTTATGAAAAATCTGAATAGAAGTGTTTTTATCTGAAATGCTTTGAATTCAGAGTTTTCTCCACTATTCCAAGATAATATATTATTTTTGTGTAATAGAATAAGAAGACCTATGTTCCAGCACCTCCTAACCATACCTTTGTTTTCCTGTGCTTGCTCACAGGCAGGTTTTGGGGGAAAAAACTGTCTTCTTTGCATTTACAAAGACAGCCAGGAAGAAAGGCGTGTTCTATTCTTCTAATTTAACAGCATAGCAGCTAGCATGTTCACTCAGGAAATGGACAACCTAACCCCTCATCAAGTCATGGGAGTTTGGAACTACAGCTCTTTTCCAAGCTCTAAGCATCACACTATGCAGATACTCTGTGTAAATGTATTTTCTGCCTCTCTTGTTAATCCTCGCCTTCTTTGCAGTAAACACGGAAAAAGGAGCCTATTTTTTTGTCTAGATTTTCAGGTAGATGAAAGAACAAAGGCTCTGTTTATAATTTTTTTGTTTAATATTTCCTAGGAAGCAGGATCTGGAACTCCAAATTAATCTTTTCTCTCTTGCCTGTGCTCCCTCTGCTGTTATGGCTCTTTCATTCTTTCATGCCTTTGAAGAGAGCAGGGCTGGTTGACTTCCAGGTAGAGGGAAAAGACACCAAGCCAAAATTCTTCAGCCAGTTTTGTGTCTCACAGGAGGAGATACTAAGAAAGGAAAAAAAACCCAGAAAAAATGGGGCTTATGATACAGGCATCCTCCTCATTTTCAGTGAGCTAGAACAGAGTGACTTCCCAGTTCCCTGAAGTCTAAAATAACGAGTAACAGTGGGTAGAACAGTACTATACATTTTCTTCAGGGGTCTTTCTGACACAGTTAATCAGTGTCAGCACACTGTGCATAGTAGTGAACACAGAGAGAGCACTGACGTTTTTGCAAAAAGCCCACATCTTGGTAGTATCCCGCTCTTACACTGACAATCATCCAGACTTCGAGATTAGTGTATGCTACTCGTGCTTTCTGTGCTGCTTGTGGGGAGAGCTGCAAAATGCTAGATGTGAGAGACTTGAAGAGTCCGCTTAAAAAGAGCTGGTTCTTCAAAGGGGAGCAGTAGTTAGCTGGTGTAAATTCATGTGGATGGTGACTGTTGCTCGGCAACGCTAAAGAACATTAACTCAGAACACAAGCATGTTTTTTTTTCAGACAGCAAGTGTTTGGTGACGTTGAGTTGAAAAGTAAGTTGGCATTTTTTTATCACTACCAGTTTATCTGTTTGTTTCCTCCCAGGTTATTCTACAAGTAGAAATTTGTGAAATAGAAGGCAATATTTTCAGGCTTAAAATTGATGAGGCATCTCCTCTCAGAGCAAGATACAAAGTTCCTGATGTTCTTATAAAGGAACCTACCACCCAGAGGTAAGTGATAGGAAGATGATTTAGCATCTTAGCAACTTCTATAGCTTCATTTTCAAGAGTGTTTTCCCTTCTCCCTCATTTGTGGTACACAACAGTTTACAGTACAAAGTCATTGCAGGAAGAGAAAACAAAAATGCCTGTGGTTGATTCACTTTCCAAAAAATTCTTGTTAAATACATAGGAGAATTTTTTCTCCTATACCTAAGAAACTTAAGGCTACTTGACCCAATCAGAAAATAGCCTCCCTGTTACAATGCATCATTTTTCCCTAAGGCACTACCTGTTGATGTGGAAGGAATGCAAACTCTAGATAGTTTTCACAGCAGTTCTGTAGCCACCTATTGCACTCTGCAGTGAATCCTGAACGTAGCATGTATTTCTTCACCTCAACATTAGCCTTGAGTTTTTTATAATGTCTGTGGGTATTCCCAGCCCATCTTCTGTTTCAGATTGTTACATAGTGACGTTGGATTCCACCTGCTGCTGGTTGATGTAAAGCTGTTGTTGCATTTCGTTTGCCAGACTCTCCATATCCCAGAAGGAGGCAGGTATTTTGATACTGTCAAGTGCTAATGAGAACTACAAACTACGAGTTACAGCAAATCCCTTCCAGGTTGAGCTCCAGTCCAAGGGTGAGACTGTTCTGAGCATGAATTCCAACGGGTTGTTATACTTTGAGCACCTACAACCACCTCCCAGTGATAGGTACAGTACCCGTCTATCACATTGTAGTATGTACTGATTGTGCTGTAGCTGAAAAGAAACAGTCTATGGAACCGCAATTTCTGTGTTAGAAGCTTTTATGCATTGACACTTGTCTTCTCTTTTACTTCATTCCAGTAAGTATGATGGTGAAGTTTTAACAACAAAATTCTAGATCAATTAACTGCAGACTGTTTTAATCCCTCGAAGCAGCCGTGTGCAAAATGCTAACCTCATTTAACGGCCAATTCTGTAAAACACTGAAGTATTCTGGTACCTTCCCTTGTATCCCTTGTCTTTCTTTGGAGTGAGTGATGGCAGTATGACGAGGTTATTAGTTTTGCCTCCTTTTATAGCTGAACTTACTCTTTAGGTAAGTTTTATTCGCCATATAAGCTCCTGAAGTAGGTTTTGCTCAACTTATAATGCGCCATACAGCTGTAAGATTTACTGGTCAATCCCACCGCGAAGTGCTGGAAGGGTGAAAATCCACAATGCAGTACAAGTCCTGACTAGAAAAAGAACACAGCAAGGATCTCTCCTAGAGAGGATTCTTTCAAAAACTGTAATTAATAGAGAGGTCTTAACAGCAAATGACAAATAAGAGAGGATCTCCTGGGTGGGTAAAATGCTGTTGCAGATAGAAATAAATTTGAAAGGCCAGGAAGTCAACTTAACTCAAACACGACGGGAAGGTTGTTTTAAGACATTGAATATTAAAATGATTTTCCAGTTAGAGCTCTCAACTGTTACATCAATTTTCAGAACAGTCAAGCACCAAAACTCTTTTATAATGTATAAGGCAATTTTCTGTTTGAAATCCTTTCTTAAGTCAACAATAAACTGATTATTCCTATGTATTTGTTTTCACTAGGAAACGTACAGCAGAAAATAAGGAAGCAGCAAGTGATTCTTCTAAGGTAACTCATGCTTACTGCAATTCCAGCATGAAATTTTGTAGAGAAGAGAATTAGAATCACATGTTCATTTCTTCTGGTACTATGTTTACAAACGTAGTCTAACTACTTTCCAGTGAAATTCAGAAAGGGCCTGTTACTTAATGTTGAGATATTTTGCAAATTCATATAGTTGAATAAAGTATAGTTGGAATAAAGGTTTATGTGTTTTGCCATGACTGTGGAAGGCATCAGTAAAGATCTAGCCAAAAAAATGGTGTTTTTTTCACGGCCTTTTTATTTAGAATTTCTTTCTCTTTTGTTCTCTCATTTGATTTGGAGTAGATGTGTAAAAGGGAGTTTTGTGGTGATATTTGGTTATTTTGAAGTTCCCTGTTCATTACAAAGAGTATTTCAAGGAATGACACCTGGTTTATTACACTACACAAATACTCCTCCACATACATTCACACTTAAGTAAGATTCTCTCTGAAAAAAGATGAGGTCCTGGCAGAGCATAAAGGCACATACCAGTTTTCTCAGGAGATATGTCCATGATATAATTTTAGCCTCCTGTAGAGCAGATGGCTGCTTACTCCACCATCCTGTTATAAATGGCAGAAGTTATGCTGCCTTCAGCATACTTGTGTCTGAACTCAGAGTTCTGCCAGGGAGCATGCTTGCTTTGGGGGTGTCACAGAGCTACAGGAGGCCGTGTCCGCTTGGGTCTGGGATGAATGTAGAAAAGAAAACCAGGAAAGACACTGCAGAAAGTTGGAAATTCTAGGACAATGAATGGCAGAGCACAAGGCTCAGAATTTGAAGGAGTCTGAAAGTATCAGGTACATATACAGGGCTCAGGAGAGTCTGAAGAGTTTTTTTGTAGTCTGACCCTTACTGTTTAGAGGAGTGGTTTGGTTTCTGTTTGTATAGGTTTTCCTGTTTGGTCCCGTCCATGCAATCTTTGCAGTTCATAATCATGTTCAACATCCAGAAGAAAGACAATTTTTACAGGGAGAGCAATCATTCCCTGGAACAACCTCCCCAGGGATGTGGTAGAGGCCTCATCACTGGAGGTTTTCCAGATGCAATGGGACAGGATGCTAGATAATCTCACGTAAGCTCCCTTTCCCTCAGAAGGCTGGACAAGATGATCTTTTGAGATCCCTTCCAACCTGGGCTATTTTATCATTATTCTATTATTATTATCAGGTATTACTTTTATGCTGTAGCAGAGTGCATGTGTACTCCACTAGCACATCAGTTCTTCAGTGTAAATTCAGCAGGATCTGGATTGTGGCTTGGATTTATTTCTATTAATCATATTTGGCAAAAAAATAAACCCCAACCAGCTAACAATGTACAAATCTCATGTGAATAACCATATTTTCTTAGAAATACCTGGTGTGGGCAGTTGCATTTGCAAGGCTTAGCTATTTTTGTTTATGCAGGAGAAACAAGAGGATCTAGGTCTCTGGCAAGAGAAATTTGGCAGTTTCTTAGACATCAAAGCTCATGGTAAGTCTCAGCTTTGTTCTGAAAACAGCTTTATTGCTTTGTATATATCTCTGTTTGTTCATATTTCTGTCTAGCTGCTTCATCCTTATCAGTGTCTCACTCATTCCTTCCTTTAACTTGCCTATCAGATGGCAGTGATGGGTAACAAGTTTGACAGAATTACTGGAAATATTCATTAGATTTTTGTTCAGGAGGGTACACATTAAATATGACCCATCTCATCAGCTCACTGTGTGCCCTTTCTGACAGAGCATAACCCTACCTCCATTGGCTGACTGCTATATAATGCATTATTTCATTTTCTTTTTCATTTTTCTTTTTTATATCAGTGCATAACATTGATTTCACTTGTAATGTGTTCTCACAGCATACCAGAAATCATGCTACCTAAGCATTAATAATTGTTACAAACTTTTTGCTACAAAAGGAAATACTGAGCAGTCATAAGGGGTAAGAAGAAGGTTGTAGAAACATGTCGGCCAGTAGCTCAAATACAATTTAAATTATTAATTACCCAAATTAATGACCAGTAGCTCAAATACAATTTAAATTATTAATTACCCAAATTCATGACCATCTGCTGTCTGTCCAGTTGTACTCTACATAAGTGGAGTTGGTTAGCTTTGCCTGTCACCATGCAGACTTTTATAGCAACCAGCACTACCCAGCAGCTGCAGTGGGGAGAGAGAAGTCTGAAAGAGCTTCCTTTTCATGACAGGCACTTTTTCAGTTCACAGTCAAGACACAGAGGGGCAGGAAGTGGTTGCTTTTGTTATTCATGTTTTATCTGATGTATTAGGTCAGCATCATGTTTTTCTGTTTCTGTATGTTGGAGGAATAAAGTCCATACGGTCAGGTTCTGGCCCTGAAGCCACTGCTTGTCAGTCTACAGGATCTCTGGTCACTTGCCAAAAATTCCTGTGGATTCAGCAATTTATATTGCTGAAGATACACTGAATTTATATTGCTGAAGATATCACAAGATGATATCACAAGAGCAGAGGCTCTTGTGCGTGCTACCCCCCTGGCTCAGGCTGAAGAGCAGTAGAAAACAGGCAGGACTCTAAAGTCCACTGTGCCGGACCACTGTGCTGCAAAGCTTGGCTTGTAGGTACTGGGGTAGAAACGGGAGCTAATTTTAAGCAGTTTCACTACAGAATAACAAACTATTACACGTTTGGTTTTTTTTCCTATTGAAGTGATTAATTTTATCTTCTTAAGCAGATCAAAATGAGGGTGAATACAATAAAATCTGTTTAAAACATTAGCTCTAAAGTACGGAAGTAATAATGAAAGTGAAGTTGAAAGTAATGTGAAAGAGCTAATTGTTAAAACCTTCTAAATATTTTTTTTTCAGTTAGGTTGTTCTGCTCTGTTGCTTTCAACTAAGGCTGAGATTGGAACTCTGTGGTCTTGTATTTTAATGTTACTCCCACAGGTCCTAGTTCCGTAGGCATGGACTTCTCTTTACATGGATTTGAGCACATTTATGGAATACCACAGCACGCAGAAGCACTTCTTCTCAAGAACACCAGGTAAAGGTGGCAGATGGCTAGTGAAAGCAGTACCAATTTTTGTAGAGGAGAGCTGCACAGTTGTCTTAATAATTAAATGCAGACAATAGCTTCAGATATGTATATTATGTGGAATATATTTTAGTTTAATGATACAACCCCTCTCCACGTGGAGTAAGTTGTTCTGCTTTCCCTTTTCACTCTGCAATTTCATGAATGAGACCCCTTCTGTTGTCTCTCAATTTTCCATGTAGTTTTTTTCTGAATTGCAGGGGTGGTCACATTTAAGCAGAATCCTTAAAAGAGCAACTCTGTGGGAGGATGGGAAAGTTCAGAATTCGTATTGTAGGAAACAGAGCAAATGAACAGTAGTCTCACTGTCAGCAAGAGTTGTTTGATTCAGAGAGCTAGGACCAAAGCAAAGAAGCAGTACTCAAGGCTGTCCACATTTCACCTCTGGATGCTAAACAAAAGACTGTAATAGAGTGTTCAGTGAATTTAGTGGAATGGTGATAGAGCTAAAATTGGCCTAGTGCAGGATGCTTACATATAACAAACTCATCTGTTTGTCTGTCCTAGCGATGGCGATGCCTACCGGCTTTATAATTTGGATATCTTTGGCCACAAGATACATGACAAAATAGGCATTTATGGTTCAGTGCCCCTTCTCTTAGCACACAAGCCTAACAGAACTTCAGGGATCTTCTGGCTGAACTCTTCAGAAACACTGGTGGATATTAGAACAAAGGCAGTAGCTGAGGTGAGAAGTTGCTCGCATTCCGCAGCATTTAATGATGAAAGAAAACACACCAGGGCAGTGCCAACAGGAGCATAACAACATTATTGGAGATTTATCTTTTGCTCCCTAATGAAGAACTGTCCATCTCTTCCTCCTGTTCTCTCTACTGCTAAATTTCTGTATTAAACCACTGAAAAGAAGAAGGAAATTACTCCTTTCAAGAGTCAAGTTATAGAACTTGCATCTTACAGGTCCCAGAGAGGAAATACATAATTTTGGAGCAGAAAAAATCTGTGCTGGTGCATGTAGGAGGCAGAAAAAAGGGTGGACAAAAATCTTAACAATCTCTTGGATTTGAGAAATTTTTCTGAGTTTTTAAATTCTTGGCACTGCCATACATTTCTGCTTAGCAGGTTCATTCTTCTGTGGAGTGTAACTGACCTTCATGAAACATAAAATGTTCAGGAAGTGAATTCACTCAACTCTTGAAACACAAACATATGAATTGTGTTAAAATTGAAACAGTGAGGAAAAAACTCTTGCTTTGTTCCAGTACTTCACTATGTGGTTAAAATTATTAATGTCCTTTATTACTTATCATACAGTTATAGATATTACTCAAAGATCCTGCAGAAATATATAGTCCTTAATTACAGAAAAGCTTTAATGCCATTGCCCCTCATTACCCATTTTTCCTCATTAACTATTACTCTGTTTTGTATAAGCAGTATGCAAGGAAAAGGATTTGTGAAGGAGATATAAGAAACATTCAGTGTGCATTCCTAATATCTGCTAGGTATGTGTGAGAGAATTTTGTGGGGGCGAATTTTTGCTCCTCCATCGACCAAAAGTTTTAGAGAGAGAGATATTCAGCTTTACCCTGGTTTCCTTCAAAGCACGTGCCATCCGGATCTGCTGCAGAGACTGCTAAGCAGAGAGCAGTGCCTCTAACTGATGTGCGCTGGATGTCAGAAAGCGGCATCATTGATGTCTTCCTGCTGATGGGACCCGCCGCGCTTGATGTCTTCAAGCAGTTTGCACGACTGACAGGTACTAACTCACGTCATTGGAGTCAGTACGGCACATTTACCTGGGAGATTCCCTGAGGGACCTGCTGTACCCAAGGTTGGGTTAATATTTACCTAGCTCATTGTGTGCAGGAGTCCAGTTGTTCCCAAACTGCAGTTTGTAGAGCAAAGGCTGGTGCTTTGTGAAGATAGGCCTCCATCCTTGTTTTCCCTAGCTGGTCAAACCTGGCCCTAATTGAGAAGCCAGCATAATTACTGGTATCTGAAATTGCTCCTTTAGATGAAGAGAGGAGACAGAGGGGCTAGAACTGTCAGTCACCATCAAAACAGGCCAAATTACAACAAGAAAAGACTAAAGTTATGGAGTAATGTATCCTGGAGAGTAAAGAAAGAAGATAGGTAACGATCCAGTGTGTCCATTAGGGAAGGGAGCAGAGATGGCATGCAGATATGGGAAAGGAAAGAAGCAAGAGGCTCAGGAAGATACTAAAAGAATGGAAGCAAGAGGACCGCCAGTTTATGAAAGCAAAATTCTTTATGTACTAAACAGAATTAAAAGCACAGAAACGTCCCTCATGGTTTTTAAGCGTGTTAGCAGCTGCACAGATGTTATGGAGAGAATTTGGTTCAGCTGAACAGGAATAGGAAAGTAGCCAGGTCACAAGAGGATCTTGCCAAGCAGATTTGCACGCTCAGGAAAGTTTCCCAGCTCCCTTTTGCCATATGCATACATATGGACATGTTTTCTAATTGGAAAAATTCGTAACAATCGCAGTTCCATGGTTTTCCTTGCACTGCAGCACCTGTGGGCCTGTCTACTCAGGTTCAAGCAGTCACAGGAAATGCATTCTACTGATTAAAATCTATTTAACCGTTTGCATTAATGGCAGTTAAGCTAAGCTAGAATACTTTTACATCAGAAAAAATTAAAGACTAACATTATTTTGATTACTGGAATAACACTTCAGCGTCAAGGAACAGCAAGTTCCTTTTCAGTCTTGTGTTGACATTACAGCCCTCTGCTTTTTCTTGCTGTTGAGCTTGTAATGTTTGTTATTTCAAGAGCTGAGTCACTTTGGTATCAAGAATGTGCTCTAGACTCAACTTAGGCCAGCATTCCCTAGCTCCAGTCAGATATTAATCATGTTTAACTTATCCAAAGACTGTAGAAAAAGTCCTGAAGGGCATTAACAGTGTTATCTTCATTCACATACTCTTCCTAGGCACTCAAGCTTTGCCTCCTCTGTTTTCTCTGGGCTACCATCAGTGCCGGTGGAATTATGAGGATGAGCAAGATGTCAAGGTGGTAGATGCTGGCTTTGATGAACATGACATTCCTTATGACGTGATATGGCTGGACATAGAGCACACAGATGGCAAGAGGTATTTTACCTGGGACAAAAAGAAATTCCAGAACCCCAGAAAATTGCAAGAACATCTCAGGAAGAAAAAACGCAAGGTAAATAATTTATCAGAAGGAAAGAAAATATTTCTTTGTAGTGTGAAGCTACCCAGTCTAGCTTTAACCAAGGTACTTCAGATACTGGAAACAGTCAACTCCAACAAATTAGACTGTGTTGTAGTCTGGTGATGCTTCCAATGCGCAAGCTATCTTCTTTAATTAAGCTCCTTGTACCCTTTTATTATTTTGTAGTTTGTTCTGTACCTCAACCATCAGGCTAAGTTTCGTGCAGCAGTGAATTAAACATAGTGTTTTTAGGAGTTGGGGTACTTGCTTTTATCTGAAACAATGAGGTTTTGGCCCTTATTTCAGAGAGATAAGCATGAATTCATGCCCTCCTTGTAGATTCAGCTATTATACATAAGTCCAGCCCAGCATATACAAGAACTGGTAATTGCTTTCTAAAATTAGTGACAAAGCTATCTTCTTTACCCGAAGGGAAATCATTATCTGCCTTTTATAACAAGTGAACTCTTAATGTTTTAGTCAGTACAGTTGATGCTAATGATGCATTTTATTTTCTTATCCTGACAGCTTGTCGTCATTGTAGATCCCCACATTAAGGTTGATCCCATGTACCCTGTGTACTCACAGGCAAAAGATAAGGGCTATTTTGTGAAAGACAGAAATGGGCAAGATTTTGAGGGCATCTGTTGGCCAGGTAAAAAAGCACTCTGTCTCTACATTTCAAGCTGTTTATTTTAAAAATTTTGCAGAATAGTTTAATTGGGATTCAGAGAAGTGGAATGAAATGCTTACATTCCTTGCATTTTTTTGGTAAATATTTGTAATTTCAACTACTTTGTGGTTTCTTTGGTACTGTTATGTTCTAGTGGCCTCAGCTGTACAATCTCCTCCGTTATGTCTGTTGGATCTGCAGCTAGTCCCAGTGGCTAGAGCTAAAAAAGTTGGGTTTGTTCATCAGAACAGCCATCCCTAATCCCAGCTTGTCTTGGGTGACAGAAATGCAGCTGGGTCAGTTGCAGCAAGCACAACTCATGTAGACTGGGTGAAGTTAAGTGAACCCTGATACTGAAGACTTTCATTCACTCATAGTGGTTTGACATGTTCTTTTTCATGAGGAGATCACATTGTGGGGACGCAAAGGAGTTTGTCCCCCCCTTCTTTACAGGCAGAAAGCTCATTCCTGGCAAAGGAATGAATATGGGTAAAATCAAGGACATATTACAACTTCTAGTAGCATGGATGTAATTTTTCAGCATCTCAGCAACACTTTCCTGTTCAAGCTAAAAATACATGGGACACTGTCTCTCCTTGGCTTCCTGTTCACATCTGAACCTATTTCAGACTGCTAGCAGCCATCCTTAAATGGTGCTGAGCTTCAGACCTCCAGAATCTAGGTGTGTCAGTCTGCAGAACAGGGCAAGGGGTGTCCTGAATTCCAAGGAGTCAGCCTGGAATTTTCTCTTGAGCATTTATCTCAGAAACAATAGTGACTACATTATTGCTGCCCATTGTGGAAAGCATCCTAGCTTTAGGCCGCTGTATTTCGGTGCAAAGGCAATGCATGGCTGCTTTTAAAACCAGGTAAATAATTGGGATCTCCGACGTCCACAGGTTCCTCTTGTTACCTGGATTTTACGAATCCTGAAGTGCGAAAATGGTACGCAGATCAGTTTGCCTTCAAAACATATAAGGTGTGTATTTATTTGCTCTGATCTACATGTCCCAGAAAGCCTAAAAATGGGGAAAAGAGAGAAGATAAACTCCTGGCTAAGCAAGTTGGTGACTTTTGTAGCTGTATGACAACGCAGAGCAAGATATTTTCATAAGCTGAAGTACCACAGAAGGTACTCCATGCACTTATCTACACTAAGAAAGTTGGAACCCATATACCACCAGTGAAGCTGCTCACTTGTTTGCAGCAGTAGGGTGGACAAACTGCATTTTAGCAACACATAATCTAACACATCTGCTGCAGTTCCAGCTTTTACTACTGTGACAGTACACAGGGAGTGATGTAGGAGTGCTCTTATAGCTCATGATCCCTTCGCTCTGACCTTTCTTCCAGCACCCCTGTCTAGTGCTGGAAGTGTCTGGGTGAACACTGCTGGACACCTCCAGTTCTCCCCTTCCATCCCAAAGTTCTGCTTTGCAGTAGGGTTGTTGAAACCACTCCCTTGGTAGACATGCATGGTAGACATTTCCCGTGCTGCTTTTCCTCTCCAGATTTTCTCTTTCGGCCTTCTTTGAATTTTTCCTCATGGCCATTTAATGTTTCTCTTTTCCCTGCCTCCTTTCCCTCACCAGAAGGCAGGAATAGTAAGTACCTACTGAGTTTTGTAAGAACTGCAAAAATCAAGTGGGCTTGTAGGCTGCCACCCTGACCACAAGGGCCACCAAGAGAGATTAGATGAATGACTGGCAGCTTTCAAGTGACCACAGGAATGTAACTACCATGTCTTGCTTTGCTGCTGTTATATCTACTCATACTCCAGACTGGTCTGACACCCACTGGAGATAAACTCACCAAGTCACAGCAATGGCTCTGTTACATCCTAATTGCAACCCTGTGTCACAGGAATCCACTAATATCCTCTTTGTATGGAATGACATGAATGAGCCTTCGGTCTTCAAAGGGGCAGAACTGACAATGCAGAAAGATGCTGTGCACTACAACAACTGGGAGCATCGGGAAGTACACAACCTCTATGGATTCTACCAGGTGGAGTATCTGGAGACACAAATCGGCAATTATAGAGTATGTCTAATGTGGTGATTTACACAGTAGTAGGTATTTTGCAACCTCCATCAAGGACTGAAACTCTGCTGTGCTGGATATTGCTGTATTTGAAATAAACTCCATGACTGGTCACTAGAAAACATGACAACATCCATACCTTTCTCGCATAACAATGTAAATTACATTGGCTGTGACTTAGTGCCCATGGCAGGGAGGTTGGAACTAGATGATCTTCAAGTTCCTTTCAGCCCAAACCATTCTGTGATTCTATGGCATTATTTTTGTTGTTGTTCAAGTATATTCTAGTAAGAAAGTGTTGCATTAATAATAGATATTATTAGTGGGTACAGATTTCTTAATTCTCCTGCCTTGGAAGGGCTAAAAAGGCAGCGTAGAAAATATCCTACTTATAGAGTTTGTCTTCCTGACTTTTATATTCATGATTTTCAGCAAATGGCAACTGCAGAAGGACTCATCAGACGTTCTTCAGGAAAAGAGAGACCATTTGTCCTCACACGATCTTTCTTTGCTGGATCACAGAAGTATGGTAAGGACAGACTAGCTGGATGCTTCCATGCTGCTTTGCTCTATTAAGTTTGGTGTGTAGTAGTTAAGTCTAGAGAGGACAGAAGCTATCTTAGAAATAGTGACATGGTGAGCTCATAAGAGTGCAAATGATTAAAAAAAGTCAGGAGAGGCTGGCAAAGTGTGTACAAGTTAAAGGCAGAATAACAACCTGTTTCCTGTGATAAACCACTACCTGCTTTTCATGGAGTCACAGAATCATTTTGGTTGGAAAAGACCTTTAAGATCAGTGAGTCCAACCGTTAACCCAGCACTGCCATGTCACCACTAAACCGTGTCCCTCAGCACCGCGTCTACACACCTTTTAGATCCCTCCAGGGGTGGTGACTCCAACGCTTCCCTGAGCAACCTGTTCCAGTGCTTTACAACCCTTTCTGTGAGAAAATTTTTCCTAATATCCAACCTAAACCTCCCGTGCAGCAACTTGAGGCCGTTTCCTCTTGTTCTATCGCTTGTTCCTTGGAAGAAGAGACTGACCCCACCTCGCTACCTCGCGTTGTAGAGAGCAATAATTTTTACTGCATATTTCAGGAACATATGTGCGTAAAGAAAGAAAAGCTGCAATGAACAGCAGTTCACCGGTAGTTCATGACCATTCTTGTCTTCTTTCCTTAACTGCAAGCATAAAGTGAAGCGTACGCCCAACTTCCCTGTGTAATGCTGAAACTGGGTATTTCCAGGGGCAGTGTGGACTGGAGACAACACGGCAGAGTGGGGTTACTTGAAAATATCCATTCCAATGCTTCTCACCATCAGCATGGCAGGGATTTCATTCTGTGGAGGTAAGGTGTTTAACTGGAATTGCTCACTATGCATGAATCACTGGTGTCACCAAGCTTGTATCACAAGATAGATTTCAACACCAGTGGTGGAAAGCTCCACAGTCCAGTGCATTTCCAAGCAGTTTCACAGATGAGTCTGCTTTCAGAAGCCAGTAACCAGGCTCTCACTGTCATTTCTCCACTAGCTCTTATGTAGTGTTTGTGTTCCATCTATCTGGAGCAGCAGTCCTCAGGTGGCGTTCCATGGCATCACTGTGACAGTCCTCTGGCACTGGGGAAGGCACTCACTCAGCCTCTTGAGATTTCTCTTCAAGAATAACTTGTTACACTGGTTTTCCACTCTTACTTGGACAAGCAGCTGCCTAGCAGCAGAACTGTGAGCACACTGTGAAATGCATGGATTTATACACTGGGAATGTTTGTTAGAGGAGAACTTCCGATTTTTTCAGAATAATTTCAAAAAATGTGTATTTCTATTTGTCTGCGCAATATCTAGCTGATGTGGGAGGGTTTATTGGAGATCCAGAACCAGAATTACTTGTTCGCTGGTATCAGGCTGGAGCCTACCAGCCCTTCTTCAGAGGTCATTCTAACATGGAGAGCAAACGGCGAGAACCGTGGCTCTTTGGGGAGAAGAACACCCAGATCATCAGGGAAGCCATTAGAGAGCGCTACGTCCTCCTGCCATACTTATACACACTGTTCTATCGGGCACACACAGCGGCTGAGCCGGTTATGAGGTAAGAGCACAAGTCAGGAGGTTTAGTGAGTACCTTCAGGAAGTTACTTGGAGAAGAGAAGTTAAATTACCATCTCCTACTTTTACTTGTTTAAATATTAAAGGAAGATTTTATGGTTTGGGGTTTTTTTCCAAGTTACACCTGGAACACGCTAATTCAACAGACACCGCACAGTCTTTAAACACGTTTTTGAAGTACTGTGGACTCCAGACTTCTCGCCATGATAAAGAAGATTATGTACTATTCCAACCCACACTTAAAGTAGGCCTTCATGGACTCTGATCTCAATGACCTAAAAACGTAAAGGCCATTTTGCCCCTCATGAAAATATTTGTTGCTGCTAAATTGTTACCGTTATGAAAACTTATTTTGTAATGATAATTTGATTATTTATCTCTGCAGTATTTCTTAGAATTTTTCTTTTAGTTAAGAATCTATTAAATCTGGAACAGAAATTAAATTAGAAAATAAACACATTTTCTGCTATTCTCTAAGAAAGTGCCTCAGCAGAACCAAATGCAACAATCCTTTTGGCAAGAGATGAATGTCACTAGTCTCCCTGGTGTTGCTGTGTCTTTGAGGTTGCCCTAGAACTGTCCTTTTGCACCACATTTACCTTTACTTATCGTTACACAAATACATCTCCTAGGCTTTAGAAACAAAAAGGTCTTTTTGGCAAGGGTTGAGTGGTTTGTGTTTTGAAGATGATTTGCATTACAGACGTAGTGTCTGTAATGTCTTTCTCGAAATGAAGCCTATGTTGACACAAGCACTGCCTGTGGGCAGATTTACATTCAATAAAAACCTCGATTATGTTAAATTTGCTGCAGTAGGTACAGAATTAGAGGAAGCGTGGTATTTTTCTCACTGAGACGAGCAGAGGGGAAAAAACATGTCTCATTAGCAAGCACATGAAGAGCAGGGCTGCAGTGAACAAGTGGATGCCTGCGAGTGAGCAGGTGAGCCAGGCTTTTTGCGTGAGGAAACACAGACCCTGCCTCTGAATGAGCTATTAGTGTCATAGTCACTCAAACTTTAAAATATTCAACTTCTGTTCTGTAAGCAGGTGGTTACTGCACTACCCTTTTTTTTTGAGAAAGGCTGAGAATGAAATTCTGGTCCAGGTTTTTCGGTCGTGACCGGGAGGAGACACGCTCTAAAAGTAGTAGTGAGCTGGTGAGAGCAGGAAGGTCTGTGCTGCAGGGACTAGCTCATCAGGTGTCAGCATTGCTGGTAGACTGTGACAGAAAGGCTCATCTATCTCTCTTTGCTAGAAGGAAGGTGTGTGTAGTGCAAGTTTGTATGGAAGAAGGCAGGAGGGAAGGAAGTGAGCTGCAGGAGGCTAAACCATAGGTATATTGGAGTGCCTTAACGCATGTTGCGCTGAGGACTCACATCAGTGACTCAAAAGAGTACTTTAAGGCATAGAAGAGGACCTTGCCCTATCTTCAGTTCTTAGTAGCTGTACCTTGTAAAGAGGATGAGAAAATGGAGCCTGAAAAATGTCAGAAGGCATTGAACAGGCTGGTAGGAGAGGAGAAACTAACCGATCTCACTATCTTTTTATCTACAGGGCTCTCTGGATAGAGTTTCCAGGAAAAATAGAAACTTTTGGTGTGGAAAATGAGTACATGCTAGGTAAGTAGGTGTCCTCTCATTCTCTGGAATTTGAGATAAATTTTTTTGAGATGAGAGAGTGTCACATGACAAAAAGAAAACATAAAAACTCTGCCCAAGACTTTTAAAAATTAACTGAATATAGAACTTGAGAGCTTTTTAAGGGACCACTCTTCTTTTGCTGCAGCCCAGTAGTGGCTGACTTTCTGGTCTGTGACCACACTGAATGTTGCATTTCATTTTTTATTTTTTTTTTTACCTCTGATAAATGTCTATATACATCAATGTATTTTTTTTAGGAGTAAGAACCATCCCCAATGCAACAAGCAGATTTTTTTTTTTTAAGACCTTCCTGTCTTTCACTCTTTTGGTTAGAAAAGCGTATTTTTTTGTTCAACCAAAGAGCAAACAGGCAGTCATCTCTTAAACTGAGGGACCCAGAAGTGTGTCCAAGCTGGTGGGCATACCCCAGTGCAGCCTAGCTGCATCGCAGTGTTGGAACAGAAGAAGACCCGAGCAGCCACCAGCTCCCTACACGTGCTTCATTCCTCCAGTAAAAAGTGAACCTAAGCACATGGTGTGCCCAAGCAAGCCCCTAAAATGCCTATGGGAGTCTGACAAGCCCAGAACACATAACATCTGCTCCAATGAGATGCAGCCATGTTTATGTTTTTCTCCAGGAAACGCTTTGTTGGTGCATCCAGTCACGGAGCAAGAGGCCAAGACAGTGGGTGTTCTGCTTCCAGGGTCAGAGGAGGTGAGGATGAGTATGAAGCTGCTCAGCTATTTGTTCAGCCTAGAGAAGTATTTTATCTAGCAGCCTTCGGGCTCCTTATCTCATAACTGCTGAGCACTGCTGCTGAGCCAAGTGCTGGCCAGCCATTCTGCACCGCTCTGAACCTTCCTTCCATCTTGGTACCTCACATGCTTGGCTCACAGTACATCTACTCCCTCGCTTTTCCAAGAGCTGCTGCACAGAACTCAAGTCTCCTGTAATTTAAATCTCCCCTCAAGGCTTTCTACTTCTCATGGAACACCAAAACCAGCTAAATTGACAATTCCCTTATTTCATGTATTTCTCTTGATACGTATTTTCTTTGATATGTAGAGAGATCATATCATCTCTGAATTAAAGTTATTTATCCACGGGATGGCACTGTGATCCGCTCCTACAAAGAGCATTTGGTACAGCAGCTGAGAGGTGGAGAAAGGGAAAGAATTTGGGGAAAATAATTCCTAAAGGAAAGCCTGAGGTTCTAGAGAGAAATGAAAGGAAAGACACAAGCAAAGCAGAGTGTGTGAGACCATGCAGAACCTTGTGACTCCACTAATACACCTGAGGCCACTTAGAATTCTTCTCAATATAAGGAGAAAAACAGACTAGACTCTCCGAGCAAGTGAAGAAAAATATTTTTATCAGGATCTCTGTGGGAACTGACTGCCCTGCACACTTAAAGCAGCTAAACCTGCCAAGTGTGGTGCATGGAAAGTTCCAGATATAGCTCCTTTTGTGACCTTTTATTAGGAACTTTGTTGTTAATTTCCACTTCAATATAGATATGGTTATTCTGGAACTCAGCATTTCTTGATTTAAAAAAAAAAAAGTATTTCCTTGTTTTGCACTTCCAGATGCTTTAAGACATGCAAGATGTTACACAATCTGTAGAAAAGATCAGCTTATTTTTGTGCCTCAGGAATGAGAATTTATGCTTTCCATCCAGAAGGTCACTCGATTTAAAAAGTAAATTCTATTTCTTGCACATCAAATAGATTGTTAGCAATAGTGACAGTAAGGGTAAGCAGAACAGTAACTGCATCTGCAGAGGGAAAAGATATGTCATGCTCACTTTTTTATCATTTTTCCTAGATTTGGTATCATTTCAGAAAATTTAAACGCATGGAAGGTCCAGGCACTGTGAAGATCCCTGTAACACTGGAGAATGTATGTTTCTGTTTTAAAATACTACTTCCATTGAGCAGGAAAAAAAAAAGACAAACAGATAGGCTTTTGTTTTGTCAACATTGGAAACCAGAAGAGTGACATTTCCATTTCCTTGTAGCAGTGTAATCTGAAATAGCTTTTATAGTGAAAAGTCTCCTCTTCTTGGTTGTTAGATGGGACACTAACATGTTCTGGTGGTAGAGAAAAGTGAGATGATGTAAGGGTGACTTCTCTAAGCAAAGACATTTCACTTGTACACCTAAGGATGATTACTACTGTCCCCATAGTTAGTTGAATAGTTTTCTTTATGTACTTGTGGTTCATTTCTGAGCTTTGTTAAGAGCAAGCTTCAGTTATCCCTGTTCCAAGTTAAAATTGTGATCAGAATATATGGACATTTCTACTCTGGCTTTGTTTGTTGCAGATTCCTGTATTCCAGCGGGGGGGCACTGTGATACCTCTGAAGACCACAGCTGGAAAATCCACTGAATGGATGATAGATGTTTCTTATGAACTCCGTGTGGCCCTGGACACAGAGGTACTCTGAGATGATGTTCCTTTACAAAGTTCTATTTCACTTCATTCGACATTTTTAGCTCCTTGCTACCTGTTTGGTCAGCACAATGGTGTCTGCATTTGTGTGCCCAGCGGAGAGCTCTCCTCCACTTCTGTTTAGGGGGGCTCCCACCTCCCTCCCGCTGTGTCCTCAAAGTGAGACTAAGTATAACAGAGGTAAAACATTTTTCTGACCTTTCTCAGACCTCCCTAGTCCCTTGGAGGAAAGGGCAGAGAATGAGCAGGCCACAAACTTCCTCTTGGACTCAGAGAGAGATCTTCCCACAGCTATCTTTTCTAATAATTGAGGTGACACCAGGCACCCACATCAATTTACAAAACCAGGATGTCCAAGTCTTCAGGCCCTCTCAGAGCTGGACTCCATGAACCTTCCACGGGTACAAGTCACTAAGGAAAAATAAACACACACCCTTCACTATGAAGCATAACATACAATGAGACATTTTTAGTTTCATTGTCCAGCACTAAAAGCTGCTGTTAATTTGTATTTCATCTGGTGTGTTCCACAGGCCTGTGCGGTAGGTGAGCTCTACCTAGATGATGGGCATTCATTTCAATATCTCCACAAGAAGCAGTTCCTGTATCGGAAATTCACTTTCCACAAGAATATTCTCTCTTCCAGGTAACAGCAATTACGGACAAAAGCCACCACCACACTGTCATTGGAAATGTTTTTTCTAGTTCCTTAGGCCTTCTTGAAACGTCAAAGTATTAGTCTCATCTATGGCTTGCAGAGGCGTGCAGAATCTGTCACAAAACTACAGAGGTGAACAACGTTCTACATAAGTCTAAGGGCAGCAAGACATGACATTCTGAGTTGTCACAGATTGTTTCAGTCTACTCAAATTTGAGATTCTACAGATTTGCTCAAATACAAAGGAAGTCATCACCAAGAGTAAAGCCTATCAGAGAGACAAAAGAAGATAAACGGGGAGATTTGCAAATAGGCAACATCTGGGGTATTTGCATTTTCTAAGATGTATTTTTCTAAGATCTTCTTCACTGAGCAGATGGTTGGTCACTGGAACAGGCTCCCCAAGGAAGAAGTCAAGGCACCAAGCCTGTCAGAGTTCAGGGAGCATCTGGACGATGCTCTTAGTCATAATTCAGTTCTAGGAGCAGGGAGTTGGACTCAATCCTTACGGATCCCTTCAACTTGAGATATTCTATCACTCTGTGTGGGAACCACAGACAGAAACCCATTACATGTAGTCTCCAAAAGTCATCAACAAATGCACTATATATATTAGCATGGTAAAATGTACAAGAAAAGCACTTGAAGGGAAGCACGAGGGGACAGAGCCTGCAAAGGTTGAGCGAAACAACCTAAAAGCCCAAAATATCTGTAGCTGCTTGTAAAGAGATGCTAAATATGTCACTCTGACAACACTTTTACTATTGAGGTATGTTGTCCATGGGGCAGTGCATAAATAGTAATTTTACAGGCATTTCTTTTTTCCTTCAGGGTTCAAAAATGTTCAGGAGGTGGTCCTAAAACTACAAAATGTAACACAGAGCAAAACCACAGACTAGCTTGGATAATGTAGTGAGAAGTATGCTTCAGATCTCTTTGTCTAGGGTATGAAATCAGAAAAGCTTAAAAATTCAGGATAGGAAAGAAAAATGTTGCTAACTTGCTAGCAAATCTAGAATTTGGAATAAAGTTTTTTGAGATGAATGAGATAACATTCTGTTCACTCCAGAAAGTTTCATTTTGATTTGATTTTTTTCATAGCTTTTATTTAAAATTAGATTAGTTACAAAATGAAAGATTGTGCCTCAAATTGAAATGTCTGACTTGAAAAAAATGTTCTAATTAAGTTTATGTTTCTACTTAGGAGTTTTAACTACCGTTTTGCAAAAATGCAGAACTCATCTCATTGCCAAAGCCATGCTTTTTGCCAAAGTGTCTTCTCAAACTTTTTTTTCTTCTAACTCTGTGAACTCTGCTATGCAGTGAAAAATCAGCTAATAATGGGGAAAAAGTTTACTTATTTCAGGAGAAGGGCAAATAGAGGAAAGGAAACCAGTAAAGGGAACTTTCAGAGTGAGCCTGAAGTAGTGCTTTCTCTGCATGGTGTGAACTACTGATGCACAGAAACTAATGTATATTAAATAATTCTTTTTTTCAGCTGCGCAGATGAAAGCGGACAATACCACACTACGTGTGTGGTTGAACGGGTGATAGTTCTGGGATTTGGACAGCAACCGACTTCTGTGACAGCCTGTTGCATGGGTAATGAACTGAATTTTCCTACAACTTTTCCTGCAACTTTTCTGATATCAAGGACAGAATCTAGTGAAAGGAGCCAACAGTTACTCAGCACTATTACATGCAGAGCTGAAGAACACTTGCTTTGTAAGGCGATAGACACATCAGTAAAAGTGGTTCAGAATTAACAAGTTCAGGTAACTTTGTCCTGCACAGAGTATGACCAGAGGTAGCGTTTTGATGAAGGACCGTTTGCTCAGCTCTGTAAACCTGCCTAGTCTAGAACAGGAAACTTGCAAACAAAACCAGAATTACTTTTCCATTCTCCTGCTCATTCAGAAGTCTCTGGAGCTCCTGATTATGTAGGGATCTCTGTGAGTTGTGAGGGATCCCATATGGATATGCAGTAGCATCTACAGAAGGGGTTTATTGTTCCTGGCTGCTTTCCAAGCATGGCCCTTGACTTTGGGAATCGTGTGGATTTGCACTTTCTGTCTCCACCTGTCAACCTTGAGGACTTTTAGGGTGCTTGGAGGAAAGCCTATGCTGAAACAAGGGCTTTTTTCTGTTGTTTTTTTTTTCCCCTCAGAAAAATCCTTGAATAGTTCCATATTTTGCAGTACCGTAGTTTGAAAAGTCAGAAAAAAAGAAATAGTTTTTTCCAGTTCTGCTGCATTCTTATGTGTATGCTGGGCAGATTTGACTATTTCTTTTTTAATCAATCCTTTCCACTAGTGGCAGGGACTTGCTGCATTAAAAACTTGGAGGGAGTCATGTGTAACTGTAACATGTGTAACTTAAATCATATCACAAACTTTCTTTTCCTGTTCAGATGGGAAAGCAAAAGAAGTGGTTTTCACATACAATACGAAGACCTCTGCGCTGACGCTGGAAAATTTAGCCCTGAGTGTTGATGCTGACTGGAAGATTTGCATCAACTGAAAGGAGAGGCAACTTCTTCAGATAATTCATTGAGAGGCTGAGGGAAAACACGTTGGGAAGACTTAAAACATTCACTTGAATCCATTCAAATCAAGGAACGTGTTTCCCACCCATACCCCCAAGTTAACATTTCCTACAATTTTTCTTTCAAAGCACTTGGATAGCTCTTCTGTTCAGCAAAATTGTGTCTTTGAGGGACAAAGCTAAATGTTCTTTGCTCCAGGCTAGCTTCAGTTAGGCGTTAACATTGAGTTCTGCCTTCACTTTCACCAAAAAATTGTAAATTGATGGGGTGAGATTGTGGATCATTGGCATGAGGTTTAACGTTAAGTATTTGGAAGTCCCACTATTCAGAGACTGGAGCTTATGACGATGCAAAATTAAGCGTCTGCACAGGAAAGCAAACCACAGGCTGGCCAGCCAGCTCAGTCACTGAAAGTAAGGTTTGAGTAGGTTGTGCCAGTCAGTTGTGCGATACTAAAAGACAGTAATTGTGGGAGTGCAGAAGTCTCTCCAGTAGCTGGTTTTGAAACTGGTATTTGGATTTTGAAAAGGGACAGGTCTACGTAAGTGCAATACAGGCTTAGGGTAGCAGCTAAACTCACATGGAAACAACTTCCATGGTATTGCTCCCCTCTCTCTGCAAGTATTTTTAAAAAAAAGGTTTTGTGTTAGGAAATAATTGGCATTTTTGAATGACTGAATGTCACTGGTTGAAGCCAGCCTAGTGAAGCAACGCTACTTCTCCACACCTTCCAACTCTTGCTAAGGTTTGGCTTTCTTATGCATATTTTAGTAATTTCTTGGTCAGTTTTTAGTACCTGGCTGAGATTTGAGCTTGGTATTTATGAAGCAAATCTTTAAATTTTAATGGGGTTCATTCTGCGTTTAGCCATCCCACTTCATGCTTATTCCCCCATTCTCGTGCAACTCACCCTAATGTTCCCTTGCCTCCTTATTTTCCCCACTGTCTCTGCAAACAGAACTGTTGTGTCCTGATCTCTCTTCCCTTTCAAAACGAGGAGACATCGAGTCCCATATCCCCTACATCCTGCCTGTTCCCACAGCCCTTTCCATACCAGGCATCTCTTTTTGCAGGCTACCATTGCTCCACCGCTCAAGTTGTTTGACCTTTCGATTTGCTACACTTGTTAACTATATTATTTTAAAACCAGTTCTTCTTTTGAGTCAAACCTGAACGTGCCATCGCTTGGGTTTTGTGCATATAAAAGAGCAAAATTTACTTTATTTCTTTTAGCAAGAGAAGGAAGTATTTTTTTCAAAACATGAGTAAGTTAACTCTAAAGAAACAGAGGAGGTTGGTCGCTCTTGCCACCTAAATGTAACATTAACAGTCGTTGTTCCCTGCTCTTCTTACTAAGACCTCCCTGCACTTGGTCAGTCATTCCCACCTGCTGCTGTTCATCCTCTGCAGGTCAGATTTCTGGGAATAGCAAGTAGGAGAGCAAACCGTGATTACTCCGCTCCTGACTACCAAGCGCAGTTTGTTCCTCACCAGACCCTTAGGTTCCTTCTTTTGTATTCTGCAGAGCTGTTTGTCAGCCCCTTTTAGCAGACAGTGTGAGCCTCCACTCCAGGAGCTGGCAGCCTAAATACTGCTGTGCTTAAGGCAGACGCGTTAATCCAGATAAAACAGCAGCAAATAAACCTTTTACATCTGTGAGAAGAGAGACAGACCCTATTTTTAAGACAGACCCTATTTTTCTATCGGCTTCTAAGCTTTAATTGACTATTACTTCTTATGTTTAAGCATAACAGTGCTTCTGGTAGGATATAATTATTGTCTGGAGCACTTCAATGTTTTAACTGCTATTTGTGAAGTTGGAACGTCAGTGAAATAAAGTAATAAATGAGCAAGTTACATGCCTTATTCCTTCCAACTTTCTTTCCACTGTTGAGAATCACTACCAAGTATTCTTCCACAGGTATCTGGTTAAAGTGAGTAACTAGATTTATACACTCAATATGATATCTGCACTATAGTGAGTGCTCATGGGCCAAATTTGTAGAGGAATGAAGTGCCTACCTTCTATAAATTCTGAACAGAAGTAGTTGCTAAGAATCTTAGCAGTTGTTTCTTTAGATCAGAGGAAATACATTTCAGATCATTTACATTGATACTTGTAGCAACTCACATACTTTTCCACGTATTTATGCCGTAAACGAGGAAATAAATTTATAGTGTATCTTCACAAAAAGAAGTAATTGAATTCAATTAGTGAAAACAACTGGAGATAAAACGTCATAAAAATTAAACAGAAAGATTCACGTAATTCCCTTTTGCTTTGTCTGAACAAGCCAGCTGTTGGGGTGCCATAAAATACTCCTGAACATCTGTAAAGAGCAGCACTGGGTTAGAACTGAGAAGTGCATGTCCACCTGCCAGCCCCTGCGCAGACACTCACTGAACTGGAGCAGCAGCAGCCGCTCATACCCTGACACTTGCTGACCATCCCAAGAAAAATACAAAATAAAACCACTGCCAATCCTTCACTTGATCCTCCCCAGCAGCCCATAAAAATAATCAGTTATCACACCTGGGCTACTGACTTTCTTCCCAAAAGAGTGCTTTTTTGTACAAGACTAAGATTGTTTTGAGCTTTGAGCAAGAAAAGAGGGTATGAAAGAAAGAACTTGTGCACAGGCTCCAAAATGAGCATTTTTGCTGAAGCTGTGCACGGAGAGGCCCTTGCATGTCACTGCTTGCATTACTCTTGAAATATCCTGGAAAGAGCGACGCGTGGCTCTGCCAAGCTGTCCTGCGAAATAACGTCACATATGAGACCCGCAATCCTTGCGCCTAAGTGTAACGAGGAAGTCATCGATTCTGCGGCTGGGCGCACTACCCTGAAGCAATCACATTCCAATGTCCGCAGACACTTGAATCTGTTCTTTCCGACTGCCCTGTTGGTGCAAGAAGGCTCGTGTCCATGAGAAATATAAAAGGATTCAGGCCGCCATTAGAAGACTGAGGATTAATACTCCTAGACCTTAGTCAAGCTTACCAAGTACATTACCCTCTTTGAAAGTTCCCCTGGTGGAGTTTTTTTTTAATGAGCTGGTTGTCCATTGTACTGTTGATTTGAAAAGTGTAAACCAAGCAAATTGCTGAGAAAGGAAAAAGAATCTGCTTTGGAAAACACCGTAGTACTAGGGCAGAAGGTCAGCAATGCATACATGAGCCAGAGTCCAGAGGCAAGTGTCATGAGGCAAAAATAACACCGATGTCATTGCGTGATTTAAGACTTCCCCATCAAAGACAAATCAGCTGGTGAAGAAGCAGAGAAGAGCAACATGCCCTTAGATTTTCTTTCACAGAGACTGTGAGTTTGGCCTTTATCTCGCTGTTGTGTGACAAAATAAACATGCCAAGTCAGACATCTCCTTTAGTACTGGTATATCCTTACGCACACGGAATGGCCCAGTTTCCACACTGGGACCCTTAAAAAATGTTCTGCTCCTGAATGAAGAGGTGCTATTTAATGGAAGGTAGGTACCTCCAGGTGAATATTACTGCTGGCAAGGTGCTCTCCAGAGGGGCCAAACTCAGCCTGCAGGTATTGACCTGACCTCAGTAGCATCAAATAATTACCTTTTTCAGAGAATCACGGGTTGGAGAGACCTTAAAGATCATCTCATTCCAACCACCCTGCTGTGGGCAGAGACAACTTCCACTAGACCAGCTTGCTCAAAGCCCCATCCAGCATTGCCTCAAACACTTCTAGGGAGGGGACATCCACAGGTTTTCTGGGTAACCTGTTCCAGTGTCTCACCACCCTCACAGTGAAGAATTGCTTCCTAACATCCAATCTAAATCCACCCTCTTTCAGTTTGAATCCATTACTCCTTGTCCTATCACTACATTCCCTGATAGTATTCCCTCCCCATCTTTCCTGTAGGCCCTCTTTACTGAGAGGATGCAATAAGGTCTCCCCAGAGCCTTCTCCTCCAGGCTGAACAACCACAACTTTCTCAGCCTGTTCTCATAGGGCAGGTGTTCCAGCCCCTTGGTGGTCTTTATGGCCCTCCTCTAGACCTGTTCGAGCAGGTCCATGTCTTTCTTGTGCTGGAGATCCTAGAGATCCCCACAGTACTCTAGGTGGGGTCTCACAAGAGCAGAGTAGATGGGGAGAATCAACTCTCTCAACCTGCTCAGCCTTTTTCACCATTGAGAGCATGTCTCCAGCTAATCCTCTCTACTAGTAAAAATCTCTATGTATCTTTTCTGCAGCAAAGGATAGAAACAACAAGTGCAAGAGTTTCTTCAGGCACGTCAGGACTAGTTTATGGGCTGGATGTACTTCATAAGTACCTTCCCAAACCAGGAGTTTTGCTTCTTCCCATTTTACTCTCTACTTTAGGAAAAGATGAGGGGCTTGTGCCAGGAGTCAGCCTACACATGGAGCCAGTCCCCGGAACATGCCTGGCCTTGGCATGAGCAGCACAGAAGACTGACACCATCCCGCTAACCCCCTCCCTCTCACTCTTTGCCTGTAGCTATTATTAGATTTCACGGCTAAAAGCTTATCCCTTCTGGACACTTACACGCACGGGGCAGGCACACACACATGCTGGAGATACAACTCGGCCACAGGGTTGAGGCAACAGACTATCTTGTTCTGCGTCAAGGAGTAAGTTCCAATTTCTTATGACAAACTACAGCCATTTGAGAGGATGCACAACGTGCTCGGCCACATGGAATTCTGTTGCTTGCGACTTTGACTGGGAGACTTTCGACAGATAGACAAAGCGGTTTACACGGCAGCTTCCTCTTTTCTCAAATTTCCTTCCAGTTTGCAAGATCTTGCTTTGTTTCAACATTTGCTTGAAGCCTGATTCCCATGCCGTCCGCCATAAATGCAGCAGTGGCTCAGCAGACAGCTGCTGGGTCACTTCCCAGCGCTACTATTAGCACTACAACTGAAGGTGCAGGGGGGGGCACAGGAGGGATTTATTCTGCCATTATAAGTCGCAACCAGCCCATTATCAGAGTAAAGGAGAAGACCTATGAAGAGCTTCACAAGAAGTGCCTGGAGAACAACGTTCTCTATGAAGACCCTGATTTCCCACCAAACGAGTCCTCCCTCTTCTATAGCCAGAAAATCCCCATCAAGTTCGAATGGAAAAGACCACGTGTAAGTAACGTGTTTGCCGAGTGCCTTTTACATCCTCTAAATTGAAGTATTCAACCTGAGCTTATAGTTTTGCAGAAAGGGGACAAGGGGGGAATAAGGGGAAATGTATTTCTTAGACCTCTCCTGGAAGTTAACTAGCTAGGGCTGCGGAAGCCCAGAGGGTGTGTATATAATTACTAACATACAATAACCCTAAAGGAAACCAAAAAAAGGAAAAAGAAATACGGAATTTTGATTTTTTTTTCTTGCATGATTTGCTGGGGATTTTCTTGTCTGAAACTACCGAAGAAAAATTCTCCTTATTCTGCAAACAAGTTACTGGGTTGCTGAGGCTTCATTTTTAAACTTATTTCACTTACAACTTTACTTTAGTGTTCTGCTGTTTCACTAATCTGTAAAAACAAAAGGACGGGTTGTGGTCTGAAACGCGCTTTTATTCAGTTGTTTGTTCCCCCTATTGCTTAGGCGACTTGCAAAGGTTGTTTAGCAATGTTATCCACTTACTATGAGCATGAGTGTTGTAATCACTGTGAGGACCCGCTCCTACCTACTAAACCCTTTTCTTTTTCCTATCTTGTGGGCATTTCCCAGCCAGCCTTCCTCTTCTTTCCAACCCCCAGTCTCCCAGGCAGAGGGCTAATTCCTCAATTCCCAGATGATTCTCCATCCTACCGCAGGAGGAGTTTTCCTTTCTCCCTGTCATTCGTGCTGAGCAGCTGTTCACCCCCAGGGAAGCAACCCCCAGGACACTGCCTGGTCCCTGCCATCCCCTGGGCAGCAAGGACGTGGTTCTGAGGAGCTTCCTCAGTTCCCTCTCCCGGCCAGTTTTTGGCCACCTCTTCTAGATCTGCTATACTTCCCCAGCACCCAAATCTGTGCTTCAGTGGCAAAGTCAGTGGTGGTAGATAAAACTAACCACAGGAACGTAACCAAACAGCAAAAGACCAGGAGCTCTTGTGGGTAGCTGTAACAGATGCAGAGGAAAGCCATGTGCTCTTGCCACAACAACAACGTGAGCCATGTGGAGGGAGCAATACGAGTCCCCCCATCTGCCATGCCCTGTATGTACGTCATATGGTGTCCCTGCCCACGGCAGGGATGGTAGAACTAGATGATCTTTAAGGTGCCTTCCAACTCAAACCACGATTCTATGTGCTTTGTCATTCCTTCATCATCACTACGGCTGCGTCAGCCCCTGGAAATGTGTGTAAACGAGTTAAAAGCAGGCATAAGTCAATCATCTTAAAGGGAAAGCGATATAGCAGCACAGTGGGTGGGTGCCAGCAGCTTGGGGCAGACAGACTGCGAGTGTGCATATGAGACAGTATCAAAACATTAAAAAAAAAAAAAAGCACAACGTGACCTCAGACTCGTCTAATATGACTGACCACAGTAGAGATGGCTGTCCTGCCAGGGACACACCGGGCCTGATTTGTTTCCTGACACAGAAGAAGAAGAAAAGCTAATTAAAGTATAACAAAGGTTAAATGCCATTTTTAGCAACATGCTGCCTTTGCATTTTCCAGTGCTCCCTTCCCACTGACTCATGAGTACCCTCTGACCAAAACCAGCATGCACTACTAGTCGGTTTTTTGTAGGATTCTCTGTCTCCCTTGCTGTAACTTTAATTTTTTGTAATGAAATTACAATCCAAACTGAATCAACCCTGTGAACACAAAAGTCCATTGGATAGCGCCAAAGCAGTCTGAGGCACTTGGATCAGAGGAGACTCTTCCTAGATGGATGAGTGCATCAGTGAAGTGCAGCCTATTGGAATCCTCTGTGATAACTTGACCTAAGAGATGAAGAGC
>VZZY01004788.1:51696-69071 GCA_013400335.1 Eurystomus gularis | reverse complement strand
GATGCACATTCAAGACGGTGGCCTAAAGCATCACAGTTAACATGCCATCCTCTTAAAGCAAATATGAAGTTCGGTTCTATCATCAGATATGTGAACTAGAGTATTCATGGCAATCTGGAAACATTTGGCGACTGTATTGCATATGTAACATGCATGCATATGTAACAGTATTCTCCCATCACCTCTGCTTGAGACCCTTTATTTCTGTGGTCCAGCAGCTGAATAAGTAGAATCCATAATTCTTTAATGCAAGTGCAGGGATAGTGGTGACTAGTAAGAGCCTCAGAAGGTCTCACCTGAAAGAGAATATACCATACAGAGAAGTATTATTTTTGAAATTGCATTTTATGTACCAATTTTTCCTCTGGTTTTGGTTGTTTGGGTTTTTTTGCAGTTATATTATACAGCTACAAATACATATTGGAAAGTGCACTATTTCATTAACATCCAAAATATCTCTCATACAACAAAGACTTTCCTAATTCTACATAAGTTACAGGTTGTGCTATTTCTTAGTTTGTTGTGAGCCACTTGCAAACATTATTTAATCAAATGAAAATGGGATTCTGAGGCCTAAATGAAAAGGAATTGCAATAAATACTGATTTCATTGTCTGACAGTAGGAAAAAGAGAAAATGATTGATTAGATTTTCTTGATGTTCTTGGGAAGATATGAAAAAGATTTCAAATGATTTAATAGCTATTATTGCTGTTATTTTTAACTGAAAAACCCTTAATGACTAGGCATAATGCTAGTAGAATATGTTTTTGTTGGCATGAGGATGTTAATGTTCCCACAACATTTCACAAAATCTGCTTTTCGGTAAATTTACTGCAAGGCATTATTTTAATATGCAGAAAACAGCATATTTCAAGTCATGTACATTATTTGATTACTATTCCATATTTAACAAAATTCACTCAGACTGATGCATTTCAAATGCAAAGTAGTCTTCTTGTGATTCATCTTTCAGTTTTATATTCTCTGAATTGTGAAACAAAATAAGCAAAACAGCAAAAGTGCTAAATACATAAAAATTCTCTGTATGCTTTAATGTTTTTAAGACCTACCAGCACTGTGTTTGAAATAATCATAGCATACGGAAAACTTTACTTACTCTGTCTTAGGACCTATGAATATCCACTGAACTGAATTCAGCGGTGGTAAAAACAGTGAGAAAAGCTTTGCTTAAATATCTTAATTCAGTACATTTTACCTTCAGCAAGGACACAATGGCAGAAACGTAGAAAGAAAAGAGGCAAGACAAAGCAGACCATACTCAGCTTATGCCCAAACAATGAGTAGTCCAAGTCTGAATAATCAGCCTACACCCCTCTAAAGTAAATGTGCACCTAGAGAAACCGATTCATCTAACTCACCGCAGGAGAAACAACTGGTGTTATCCTTTCTTGACAATGAAAGAATCTATGGTGCCTAGTTTAGCCAACTAATTCCTACTGATGAGATGAATCCTGAATTTTTATATCCTCACGCTCTTCCTGATCCATTCATGCACAACTACTCTCAAATCACACTGGTACTTAAAATCGTTCCTGAATTTGGAAACCTAATGGTGTAAATTAAAAATTAAATCAAAACATGCAATGCCAGTGACAGTAGTAGCTGTGTGAAAGAAACGTTACAGAATTGGGAGTGAATGACTAAAACCCTCGCTCTCACAGTTAGAAGAGTGAGTATATCACGGTTTCAAATTTGTATAATTTTCTATAAGGACATAGACTTTTTATTTATCATCTACCTTTAGAATAATACATTTAAACTACTGTTTTCATACCGCTCTGAATTGTGTTTAAATACTGAACACTTATATATACATATAAATTCATATTTATAATTAAGTGTGACACATCATTTGTTTTTCTCTCACTATAAAGAGCCCTGCTTATCCTATGAAATTGCCAGGGTGAACCCTGACAATCAATTTAAGATCAGGAAGTTAAGACTGAAATATTTAAAATAATTCTATTATTCACATTCCACATATGCTGTTTACAGTTTTCCATGTGTCTACACCTCCTCTCTCCTTAAGATCTGTCATGAAAATCTCTCAATCACCTAAATTAATCTTATGTAAATATGATCTTGAGGATACATATCAGTGTAACCACTGAAGCCTATTGAAAAATTCATTATTTAGCTACTAACTTCACAAAACTAAAGAGNGCTACTAACTTCACAAAACTGAAGAGTCTTAAAAATACTCTGGTTACAACTCATCAGCAAAGAGCAAAAAGAGATCCCTCAGAAAGGAGCGGTCTACTTGTTACAGATAGATTACAACACTGGAGGATTTTATGGAAGTATTAGGTACACAAACTATCTTACAAGTGAGAGTTTCAGCCTTTTACATGGAGTAATAGTTGCTGCAGCAACCAGGTTTCTTCATCTACTACTTGCATCTATTACTGTGCTCCTCTACAAGACAGCAGGAACTCTTCTGCAGGAGATGTGCAGTATCCATCCAGGATGGAGTTTGGCTACTAGTATCAAAGCAAGACGCTACAGAGGTATTGGTTACACTAAGGATAACTGAGACCTTGTTTTCTTCAGAGATAGTCCCAATTTCCTCTTGCAACATGCTGAGTTCAGTATCTTGGTAAGAATGGTTATAACCTCAAATTGTGGTACTGTTGCGACAATAGAGCTCTGGTGCCAGAGATGTGTGGTTGAAAATAGAAGTAAGATATTCAAGTATACATTAGGCAGAGAAATATATATCCCAGAGCACAATGGGCTCAGTACATGATTCAAGACAAGCATCTTGATACCAGAGCTGCCCAAGAAACAGATCTGGACATATGCATCTGGAGGATTAGATTATTAGATTAGATTATTAATTACAGGATTATATTATTAGATTAGAGGATTAGATCATCTCTCCTTCCAAGGATACCCACAAACATTAAGAGCTGCACTTCTGAATATTTTCAGCCAAAAGCTTAATCACGTATTTTAGTGATGAGCTGACAGTATCATCTATTACAGGTATCAATTGTGTTTTCAAAAATTTTGAGGGATGTCATTTCCATTGTTGTATTATAGCAATGAATGCATACTAAAGAAGGCACAAGCTGAAGAGATGTTATCCAGCTCAAGTGCAAGCTCCACTTCAGAAATGAAATCTCAAATAGTTCAAACTGTGTATCCCGAGCCTAGGGAGAGCTGAAGAAAATGCAGTGGCAAAACTATCTTCTCTCTTTGTAATGTGGCTCTGTGGAAGGAGGATGAATCTGTCATTTTAACATCTGACATTTCAAAGCCTACCATCAAGCACAATGGTCAGATACTATTTGAATATTCCTTTAAAAAATGTTCACTTTTTTCAACAGGGCAGGAGGTTTCAGTATTATCTGATAAGTAATAGATAAAACTGATTTCAAAAGGTAACACAGTTCTCTACAGAAAGATGAGATTAAAGAACAGTTATCAAATGCTAGTACAGCCATTCCTACCCTTCCCTTTCCCCCTCCCCGAAGCAGTAATATGTAAGAAGGGGGACTCCATTTCTCATGTCCTTGTACTAGAAAAACAGTGGTCGCTGCTACTTATTCTCAGAGTTCAGTCCTGCACTCATGGATCACACATGACTACCTAAAGCAGGTTTCACAATGACACCATCAAAGAAGATTACGTAGCTCTTTTAGTAAAAGAAAAAATAAGCTGCTATATGGAGCTACTATGATTTTCTAGCTTTGGAGTGCTCAAAACAAGTGAGAAAAACCGCAGCTATAGAAGGAAAGAAAAAGAAAAGAGAAGGACAAGTTTTCCCTTGACAAATGTAAAAGCGCTATAACAGAAAGATGAAGTTGTGGAAACAGGAGCAGTGCAACAATAAACTGTAATATGACATTCTATAAGTGTCCAGTTAGCTTACTGCCAGGATTATAGTTATTCTCTTTTTGTTCCTGTTGAGAGAGTTTGAAAGGATTCTTTTTGCATCTATAGCTCTGAACCTTTCAGACTGTGCCATGTTTGGCATTAAACCTGGAACGCTGAACTTAGGAAATGTGGCACTCACTTCTGCTCTGTACACAGTGCATTTCAATATTACTCTCTCATTCTGCTGCCAGATGGTCATGAATAAATATAACACAATTTGAACTCCTAACAAATAACACTCTTTAAAACATGGAGATATAAATCCATACATAACATTTAAAAGTTAGCAGTAGTAAGTCATCTATGCATTGGTGCAATATTGGAAACCATATGAATTAGGTATTTAACTGCCCATGGCCTATATAAAGAAAAAAAGTTACCTTTATATACTTGTTGATAGACAAGCTTATTAAATCAGATATGAGTTTTCCACAGTGTGTTTCAAATAAACTGATACTGGTTAAATTCTCTCCAGTTAGATTTATGAAATGGTTAGCATATACAATTTGTCCTAAAACACAAAAGAACATTAGACATGTTTAGTCCTGGGTTTGGCTATAGGAATACAAGAAAAACAGGATTTTTTTTCTATTCTAAATATTTTAGAAGTGGTTTGTTGAGCTGTATGTTCTGGTATTATTCTGGTTGACAGTAAAATAGTTTTGCACTTTACAGCCTTTTATTGGCACAGTTTTTGCAGTGGAATAAAGATTTATTTATCTGCAGGTTTCTCTTTGTCACATGCCAGTGCGCATGTTCTGAAATCATGACATGTTTTGCGGATATGCAAGTTGATGACAAACAATTCTGGAGAGGTCTAACACTTCCCTTTGGATGTGTTGATGTAAAAAGCTGGCATGCATGATTATACTCCAACTTGAGCATTTGTAGACATCAACACAGATAAAATGGTAAAGTTAAGAGGCTGTAAGATCTTATCCCACAAGCTTTTCAACAGTACAACTCCCTTGACATCAGTGGAACAAAAGATATGTAGAACAAGTCTGTCTTTTATTCTTGGAAATGTAGGGTGAAGCTCTGAACCCGCTATCCTGCCATTGGTCTCAGCAGTGTGAAGTTCCTACTCTGCACGCTTTAGAGAATGGGATGAAAACCTAAGAAATACTACAAGGCACACAGAAATACAAGATAAGATAGTATATGTAGAGATACTACTGCCTTGACTAATAAGTTTTGTTTTTAAAAAGCACAAGCTTTCTCTTACAAAAATGGGATACAGCATTATTACTCAAAACTTTATCTAGAAATAAATATAGAATTCTGGACAATAAATTCCCTCCAACAGTTTTCCCATCCTTCCTACAAAAGGCCCTGAAAAAAGAAATACAGGTTATCCACAACGGATCATGAAAGAAACTCAGAATTATAGAACAGTCAACCCACACATTAACCAGTAACACAAACATACAAAAATAGTGAAGATGCATTAATCTGAGCAAGGCCGTGTCGTGACAGCACTCAGAGTAGGCGAAAACTAACACAAGAGTTCATATTCAGTACCAGTTACCTGGGCTAAACATATAGCGCACGTCTTTCTAGACCTCAATATTACTCCAACTGTTGCAATTCCAATAGGGAATAACAGGGGCGGGAAGCAGGCGGGGTGTGAAGGTTTGAGTATAGTGACATAGTGATTATAGAAGAAAACATATTTTTGTGATTCATTTTGCTAGCATGGACATGAACAATAGATATAATTCTCAAAAAGCAAATACAGTTCTGTATTTTATCAGTTCTTCAACAAACTGAACTACTTTGAAGTTGGGTTCTTCAATTGCATTCTATGACCTTTTTTATCTAGCTTCTAGGTTGATAAGAGTAAGCTGTTCATACTTTTTGCCCTTTTAAAGCCTTTTTTTTTTTTTTAAAAAAAAAAAAAAAGGTATCACCTTGCCCTTTTCTGCTGTACTTTTACAAGCTCCTCTGACTGAGGCTCTTTCTTTTGCCCAGTATTTTCTTCGTGTCGCATATGGTTAACAATACAACTCTCCTTCTGAGAATTCTTTGTCCCTGTCCATCCTTGGACACTTTTTCTACGTTGTTTTCATCAAATTGCTGTTTGCTGTTATACGTTCGCAATCTCTGCAAATGTATTTTTATTTGTGATATCAATAAGTGTATTGTTATTAAATATTTAGCATGTTGTAAACTGAGAATAAACTTCATAATCTTGGTCAAGTTTTGACAGAACAAATTCATTTAATTTAAGCTACAAAGAACCTCCCTTCACCATATTTGAGTTTACCCCATTAAATATAGCTATGCTTAAAAACTATCAGTAGTAGTAAATTATTCTGGACAAATAAAGATGAGAGATCTAGGTAAATCATATGTAGAAGAATATGTTCAAGAAAAAACCCTGCATACTTACTCATCATTTTTTCACCTAGTACATGAAGAATTTCCAATACTAGCCAATTAATATCCAAGTAGAGGTGTAGTAAATGCCATGAGGGGGGAAAGACCTGTGGTTAGAAATACAGACAGTTTTTTTAAAACATGTCTTTAGTGAATTCTGGATACTGTACTAAGACATGTAAAGATGGGTATACATTTTGCCTGCAGTGAACACTAGGGATATCTATGATCAAATATACTGTAATATACAAACATGCCATTCAGTTAAAAAAAAGAAGAAAAAAGCCTTCATGACAATTAATTCTGCCTGTAGAGGATGTTTGTGTAGTCTTTAATCTGATCTAAACTACAATTTAAACACAATTCCTTGATTCAGTCTCAACAGATTACAACACCCTCAGTTACCTTTTCCATTCCAGAAAAGTATTAGGTAGCACACAAACTGCTAAAGTAAACTGCGCTCTTAAAGTAATTCCAAGATTTCAATATTCTCTTCCTTAAAGTTCACTTGAAATTATTGTTTCTTTCATCAGCTCACTGACAAGCTAAATGAACAGAAAGATTCAAAATGCTGTTTCTCAGTGGATCACTTTTCTCCAGATACTACTTTATACAGCCTAAGACTGAAATTCCTTTTTTCTTTCTCAAAGATTTGAAAGCATTAATTATTATATGTATGCAAAAATCTTAATGCCACATACTTCATTAGTGTTTAATGTTGCAGTGTCTACTTCCATGTCTGCACATTTCTTCTTTATGTGCATGATCTTTTCCTATTTTCAGTCAGATTTCATTTTAAAAAAAGTATTGTTTTAAAAGTGCCCCTTCTACTGGGAAGCACAGAAATTCTAACCATTAGTAAGTATAAACACCAAGGAATTTTTAAAATGTGCTACACAAGTCTACTTATATACCTGCAATTAGTATTGTCATTTGTATAGTGCAGAAAGAATTCTAAAAGCTGTAAGACATAAGTAAATAAACAAAAACAACAATGGAAAAAACAGAGCTCATTAGTTCTGTCTGCCAAGTATGGGATAACACTTAGGCTAATAAATTGGGGGGGGGGGGAACAAAACAACCAACCCAAATATAAAGTGTACCTTCAAGTTCAGCCTGAAGAAACATTAATTCTTATTCAGACAAAATTTATCAAGTTGGATATGTACTGTTACAGAAAAAAACCCCTTAAAATTGTAAAAGACATCAACCTTTGCCTGATGTTGAATAGTAAATGCTGCCAGGACACTACTTGGGAGTTCACAAAGGTGACCTATGTGCATAGTCAAAGCATGAATCTCTTCCACCAACACTGATGGCAACTGTGCTTCTAGTTCTTCATATGGATGGAGTATCCCATCATTTTCCACTTTAGGGGGTTCCAGATACCTGAGCACACATACATACGATCAGAAAAAAGAAACAGGTAAGAAACAGCTGCACAAAGCTCAGTACATTACTTGGTAAATTGTGTGCGAATCTCACCTGAAGATGAAAACTTTCACATAATGCAAAAACTCGATACATTGACGCCTGATGCTCTCTGACTCACAGTGCAAGTTCGAAGCTTGACCTGAAGCAAAAGAGATTAACAGCTCACAGCAGATGTGCCCACACCATGACTCAGGCAACATTTGCATTCTACACAGTAAATAAACCAGAGTACTGCAAAGCCACCCTCTTTTCTGAGGACAGCTTGGGAGGTGGCTGATGGCAAACACCCCCTTCTAAATGTCATCTTGCCAGAGGGATCCATTCTTTATCTCACTATCTCAGGTGCATGTTCAGAAAAGAAGGCATCCAGTCCCTCAGGAAAGCTGGCAGAGGTGAGCAACCAGTTTTAGAAGAAATCATTCAGCCGTACTGCCCTGCTCACCTGCCTGCTTCAAAGACACCTTCAGAAAAGACACGTGTTAAATAATTTCTCAGCATCATTTTCTCTTGGAAGACTTAAGCAGGTGGACTAATTTGGAAACATACTTTGTAACTTCTCTTCCTAGGAAGCATTCCATTGTTGCACAGTGCCTTAAGGCGTGTAATGCTAAGAGCTGTCCATTCACAATCCTGTATTCTCCCTTTCACTTGCAGCTCTGTATTCTTCCAGCCACTTATTGCGGCTGTGTCTCCCTTTGCGCTCTGAAGCCATTGTCCTCCTGGTGTCACCCCCCTGATCTTGCACCTGCAAGCTCAAACACCATCATCACAGCAGAAATTTATTGGAAGCTATTGCCATTGGTGCGAGAATCACTCCTTATTTATTCCCACACCTTGCCTTGTAGCTTTCAGCTTATATCAGAGAAAGTTGAAACAGTGCAGACTCAGTCATTTAAATGCCCAGTAACTACTGCCCAATTACATATATACACAAATGCTTAGCAACCAATCAGCCCACAACACTTGTACCTGATTAAACACATGCCAATCATTGTTAAGAACATCATAAACGGGAACAGCAAATGAGGAGTTTGAGCAGGCTCCAGTGAAACTGTATCACACTAGAGAAGATGTGTGGCAAAAACTCTTTGGCACCTGCACTTCCAGAGAAAGGCAGTGGCCTTTGCTCCTCTCCCCAGCTGGCCACTGGGGAGTTTCCCCTTTACTTTTCTTGCCCTCTCCCCTTTGTTTCCCCCATCCCCTCCAGGTAACCTTGAAATTCATGTACACCAATTGTTATGGAACCTACGAATAACGTTTTCTGCATATGTGCCTATCTCAACATCTTTTCGGCAACAACACTCACTGAGTCAAGCAAATCAACTGGTACAAGTATCATAATATTCCAGAGTGCACCGTACCCCCACCACAGTAATGAACTTTTAGAGGCTCAAATCACTCTGGTCTAAAGAAGTTATTTATAGATATTACTGCCGCTTTGTGGCAATAACAAATATTTTATCCTAAGTTCTCAGGCATTCTGTTTAAGCAAAATTTTATATTACAGTATTTCACTATAAAATCTTTTGCATACTTTCATAAATCATTGAATGATGAAATGAGGGGAACAAAACAGGAACAGTAGAGTGCTAAAAACAGATCAGGCATTTAAAAAAAAAAAATCAAAACAACACAGAGTATAATAAAAGATTTTATATGACTTCCACATTACACAGTTCTCAGTGCCAAGTCTCCAAAGCTCATTAAGACTGATAGGACAGGAAATTAAATTAAATGGACAATATCGATATCTGTATAAACGTACACGCACAACAAAGATTTACTGAGCTAAGACTTTAACCAAGTTTTAAATAGTGGCAACAGTGTGTTTATCTAAGACATCAAAAATAACTAATACCACGCTGCCTGATCATTTAAAATATTTTCATTCTCATGACACTCCTCTACTACCAGTCTGCTTAAATAAAGAAAGAACTGAGTGACAGTGCATCAGTGACTTGCTCCAAGTCAAAGAAAGCCTGGTGCAATGCATAAAGTTCAACAGTTATTTATTTATTTTACTAGCTTATTTGACAAGGGGAAGAACAGGATACAGAGAACAAAGCAGACGCTCAAATTTAAGGAGAAAGAACTACAGAACAGCTTCTTGGTGTCCAGCTACCCTATAAAAGTTCAAATGTAATTTAAAATAAGGCTATTTCTGCTTATGTGTTAAATGTCAGCAAAATTAGACTGTTAAGATACAATCAACAAAAGCATATGAAAGAAGCTTGACGATAAATTCATACCAATGATTTAAATGGCAGAGCATGACAATATCAAACCAAAATAATAATGTGTATTCACTTGTACTCTTAGAACACTAGCAATTCATCTGTAATGAGAAGATGCTACAGACAGTTTATTTCTGAGTAATTACTGAACGTCTGAACTTGCTAAGTAATTCAGCCTTCAAACTTACAATAAGCCCAAGGCTGCAATAATCCTTCAGAAACATACTGCTTCTCATGCCTTAGTATTTAATTGAAACAAAGCATTTTGTAGTGATCCCATTTTATCTATCATGCTGCAAAGAGAAATTAAGTTTGTAAATAACTCTAAACGAAGCAAATATAACTAACTTGTTTAAATGTCCCAACCCACTACCTTGTTACCAAAAAAAGTTATTGGGAGTTTTGATGCAACTTTCCCCTTTTCATTAAATGAATTTATAGTTTTGCCAAATTCTACCTTAAGTGTGACACCTTAGCTCAAGTCAAATTAATGTGAAAATCCTCACTAAGGTCAGAAAGGTCAGGATTGCCCAGTGCTCCTACTGTACAGGCAGATCTGTTTCCAACCTAACTCACAATAGTTCCACTATTTTCACAGTGCCTTACATCACTTGGTTGCCTGTACTTGTACTCCTGCTACAGGTTTATGCTGGTTATATGCTGCTCTGTGGCACACTCCATGAGCCTTTGGTCAAGAGTCAAAGCATAGGTGTGATATGGGATAATATACTTCTGTAATAAAAAGGTAGACAGATACCTATCCCATTGTAAAATTAAAGATGTTAAACTTACCAAAATCAGATGGACTCATTTGCACTAGGTTTTCCAGTCTGTATATCTGTTGCCTAATTAAAGGAATACAAAGGTTTATGGTATTTATATAGGTAAAAGTTGTTTAACTACATTGTAGTAAGGTCTAAATAGAACAGAGAGGTGAAACGTTTTTTTGCTTTGGATTTCTGAAAAAACTTACAGAAATGTAACTTAGGGAAGAGTATTAGTGGAAGGCAACAGACACAAGGGTGGAGGGATGACAACAGAGAGAATTTTGCTTGTTTTTAAAACATTAAACATAGTAACAACAAACACAAAATTAGCTAAATATCAGGGAGGAAAAAACCCAACTACATACAGAAAACCCCTGAAAGCCATTCCCTGTAAGTGATTGTTCCACAAGTGTAACTCAGCTTCATATCTGACCACCGAATAAACCTGAAAGTTAGCCCGTATTGCATACACTCTAATACACTAAACTAATAATACTCTAAATTAATTCTCTTGTGAATGAGTACTAGTAAATCCTGTCAGTAGGTTTTCCCGCTTCCTGCTTAGTGTGGTCTGCTGCTTAACTGAGCACAAAAGATAAACATCAACAAATATAGGAGAATAAAAGGAGAAAGTATCTCTAGAAAAGTTAAAACTCAGTTTCATTTTGGAGGGAAGAGAAAGCATTTCTAAAGAAGCTGCTAACTGCCACTGCAAATGAAAATTAAAAAAAAAAAAAAAGCTGTAACATCGGTAACTACTCAGCCATATTCTGCAAAAACTGTTATTTTCAAATGGTCTTCAAGTATAGTCTCCACAGAGATAACGTGGTACTAAACTGAATACATGAAAAGCGCAACTGTGTAAGACAGACTTTCGAAAGAAAATGCTGCATAAATTGAGAAAGGAGCTCGCTGCCTCATTTCTTATACAGTCAAAGCAGCTACTACTGAAGGATTAAAAAACAGGATACTTGGATCAAACCCAAATGTTCTTATGAAAAAAAAACCAACGAAAATTAGGAAGTGCCCAAAAGAATCAAAAAACTCACACTGTAACCTGCCTATTAAAGGACAGGTACACATTAAAATTAGCTCCCTTAGCTCTTCCTTCCTTGGATAAAAATCACATCAGCTACCCAAGATTACCCTTCAGCCATTTAGGTGGATTATGGAGGGGGTTTTGTTTGTTTTGAAATCAAAGCTAAATTTCTGCATGCATTTTTCAAGTATTCTAACCATGTAGAAAGGAAGGAAGTCTTTATGAAAGAGGTGTTGAGGCTAAAGGTTGGAAGGAGAGAATGTCAAGAAGGAGCCACACAGGGTGGGAAAAATAATAATAAAAAAGACTCTCCACCGAACTAACAGAAGACAGAATACAGTGGGCTGATAAAACAGAAGCACAAACTAGGCATGAGAAGCATAACAAAGCTATCATCAGTTAAATAAGTCATTTTAATTTCAATTCGTATTTGTACCTCAAAGAGTGATCCTCATGGTTGTTAATCATTAAACCATTTGATTTGCCAATAAATATTCTGACAGTTAAATTGGTACTTTGTTTATTAATCGATCAAAGACATATTGTCTTAATATACTCACTTAAATGGTTACATAGCTCTTACTCAATTTGACTCACAAATCTTCAATCACAAAAAAAGCTGGTAAGAATTCTTTTTACCGTGCAATTAATGTTTTTAACTTGAAGTTCTGCTGTACTATTATATATTACAATTTTTTAAAATATTAAGTAAAAATCTCTAATATGTGCAGATATATTAAAAAACATTAGGCTTCTGTAAGCATGCACTTAGACACAGATATTATCTGTACTTCATAAATTGAACTATTTACAGCCATCTTATCCTCAAGAATAATTTTTACTTGTGCTTTACACATATGATTTCTGCAATGGGAAAAAGAAGCTTCCTGCTTTCAGCTGTTAACTGGTCTACAAATGAAAGCACTTCTTTTTATGACTGAACAAATAAACCAAAAGAGAGAATATCTTTGCAGAGGGCCTTGTCACACCAAAAGACAGTTTAGCAAACAAACTCTCATAGCCAAGACTTAGCTGAGATCCATTGTTCCTGACAGTTCAGTAGCTTATAAAACATGTATAGCTTGAATAACTTCAAATCCATAATAAAATATATTATATCTTATGTTCATCTCTACTACAATTACAGACCAGTTTATATTACAGGAAAACAACAAAAAAAGATTTAATCCAACAGATCAACTACATTGCTATCTCACTGCCCAGTGATTTTATGTAAATAAACAGGTCAGACTAAATGCTGAAAGGGTTACAGTGTTTCTTTCAACTACATTATTCTCCTATCTCCTTCATTATCAGATTTTTTTTTTTTAAATCACAGTGAATTCACAGCTTGCATCAAACAAGCAGAGCTAAATAATACTGGTCGTAACATACTTTCTGCCATCTATGCCATCGTGTTTCAATAAGCCAGACCCTATTAATGATGCTTCACATCATGCCCTTGGTCATATCCTAAAGGGATGGAAGAATCCACTACAATCAAAGGAATGGTGGAATATATCACATATATTTGTGGAATCATAGAAAAGCTCCTCTCCCATCCACTCTCTGAATGTGCTGTACATCCTGAGGATTATCAGTAGCAAAGAGGATTATCGGTGATCTGTGTATTTGCATTGACCAGATTAAACATCTACATTGAATTAGTCAAACACTGAGTAACTGTATCTGAAGAGATTGCTGAAGCTATGCTAATCCAAACAATTGAAGAAAGCACTGCATCCAGCATTTACAGTATTTGATTTTTAACCTCCACTTTTCTTTATGCACAAAAAAGGACTTAAAATCTTTAAAAGACAACTTTAATTACATGGGTAGCACAATCTCATTGAAGGAAATCTTATATAGTTTATTCATAGATTCTGAAGCTAGAGCCTTCTAGATTAATCACAACACTCTGTTATAATACTGCACTTACCAATTTTTATCTGGTGATGGCTAAGATATGCATCACACTGCTTAGAAACTTATTAAGTCACATAATATTAAAAAGCTGTGACAGAAAATTTACTTCTTCCAGTAATTCTGTCTGTGTCTTATCCATCACTTACTGAAGTGTTAGATAGGCAGCATAATCTTTTTGGATACATTACATAGCTCACAGTCTTTTACAATTTACTATCAAAAGCTTGAAAAGTTTGTTACATGCTTAAGGTGGGTGTAATTACAGAAGTGAATGAATTATAAAATACACTAACATCATCATACCTAAGTAATCCAAAGAGAAGTCCACAGGATTCAACTAATGCCATTTCAGTAACCCACTGAAAGCCAAACATTTCCATCACATCATCCTCATAGTCATTTGGAGAAGGATCCAATCTCAGCAAAACTCTGTAAAATAGAGTCAACAAAATTAATACATCCCCCAGTAACGAACTTACAGAATACAACATCTACAGTTGGCTTATGTACCACTGATATTTTATCAATCTATCAGCAACATGTATACTAGAGATAGGAAGGAGCAGCAGTGCTCTCAGAAGACGGACTGTTACACCTTTATAGCAATATAATATAGAGTACATAAAATATAACAACTCCTAGCTTCAAGAGCATAAAAACATGATATAGTCACAGGGCACAGTATATTTTAGAAACAAATAAAAAAAACCAAGCTACTACCTTGAAGCATCTTCATCCTTACAAAGGGGCTGAGACATAGCATACAGACTGTGCTCAACAGAAGGGGTTGTGGCATTAGGTAACATGCTCCACTGTAAGTGCATGTTTGGAATCTGCCTCAATGTGCACTACATGCCTAATAACTAATGCTGGAACATACATTTCCTCATTTATATACATCCAATAATATTTATATAGAACACATTGATATAAGCACATTAATAAAAGCACACTTATAGGCAGGTTAACTGATGATGGTCACAAAATGTGACTTCATTATTGTAGCTTAAACTAACACTAGGCCATGACTACCCTTTGCTCTGGCTAAAGGAAAAATAAATAAAGCCAGAATTATCATTTTACTCAAAGTGGAGAAAATCAGACATCTGTATACATTGTTAAAACATTACTAATTGTGAAAATATTTTTGTATTTCATTAATGCACTTTCAAAAAAATACAATAAGCTGTATAATAACAAAAAAGGCATCAAATGGCACAGAAAACTAAGCTGGATCACTGACAGTAAAGAAGATATTAGCTAAATCAAAGTAACGTTTTAGAATCTCATGAAAATAGTCACATACTATGCATGTGACTTCTGAGCCTTACATCCAGAAGGCATGCAATGGTAGAGCTTTGAGAAAGATGGTCTTAAAGCTACAAAGGACAGTCCCAGCAATCTGGGGAAGCTGGGCAGAGCAAGTTTATTTCTATTGCATAGAAAAGAGAAAGGGCCAGCACTGAACAGAGCATATGACTGAAAAAAGCAGTGTTGCAGCCTCCTCAGAAATTTAAGGGGTCTTGGATGCTGTTGCCCAACAAACCAGTTTTGAAGTCTCCTCACAGTTCTGTAACAGGTCCTCTACAGTATCTTAAAGTAGGTTCATAAAGCTAGGAACTGGACCTAGAACACTGTTCAAAGCAATGTACCAACACGATTGTCCTTCCCACTTTGGTATACCACCAAGTTCATCTCAGGAGTTGAAGAACAAACTGATTTGGAAACCCTGTCAGCATTTAAAGGCACCAAACACCAGTGGAAAGAACATCTTAGGTATTATATTTGTAACTCAGAAAAACACCCCTACCTCTTAAGAGACCCACTTGCTAAATAAGACTCTGTAGAGAAGCTTCTCCCTCCATTTTGGTTGTCAAAAGCACAAGAAAAACAAGGCGGCTTTGAGTTCTCATTCTCCACTTCCATTGCTATCTCCAAGCTTTCAGTGAGAAACGGGGGTGTGGAGGAGGCCGCGAAGTCATCATCCATTGTTTCCACCTGATCCAGAAAATAAACAAATTTTAAAAAGCTTATCGTGTTTCTTCAAATAAATTTTGCAGTTACAAGTGCCCATATTCCTTCAGCTCAAGTGAGGAGACAAATCTGAGTAACTGTAACATCAAACTATCATGGTCTCATGACCTGCCACACAATTCTGCTGTTTTGTGCAACTCCATCTTCCTCCATCACAATTTGTTAAGGGAGTCACAGCAGTGAAAAGCTAACCCTACAGAAAACAAAACAGGTTCATTTTCTTCTGGTTTAGCTTAAATTAATGAGTCATGAGGTTAGACTAGCACAAGGATAAATTAAGAGGCAGAAATACATTACAAGGCATTGGTGAGCTACTTTCAGGAACACTTCATTCTGCAACCAGAGTACCTATACCATGAAAATATATAATGTGTTACAGGCTCCTAGTTGTCCGTGACCTTAAGGCAACATTACAGATCAATTTCCTTCTAAGAAGCTGTAAATACACCTCATGTGATAATTATGGAATCCTGAAATGCTAAAGTTTTAAAGCTCAGAAAATTACTGCATGGCTGATTCTAACATAGCTAAAGTTGGAAGTTTCTATTTAAAAAGTCTGACCTCCCAGGAATCTGAAAAAAAGAGAAACAAAAGCAAAGAACAAGGAAGATCATGTTGCAGAGAAGTTTACTGTATACTTAACATAACTGAACTAACTTTTCATACAACATACTGAAAGAGTAGAACAAGGCAACAGGTGCCACAGAGTTCGACAATAATACGCCAACAACATAATTAAAACTCTAGAATTAAGTATTCCGTTTCACTGCTGGCAGTTTTTGATACTGTTCTTGCAGAAGCCAGTTTACACCATGGCTAGAAGTTGGTAATACAGAGGCTTGACTAAAAATGAGCTCAAGGGAAAAAAAACCAACACAGTTTCTGTCCTATTTTCCCCCATTCACTCACATTCCTGCGGTGCGGTCAGCTGTACAGCAGAAGCAGTGCAACTCTTAATTGAAAGAATTACTTCAGTGTTTCAGTTTACAGCAGGACCCTACGTGTAGGTGTGTTAGCACAGCTGGCAAGGAAGAAATAAGCAGCTAAAGTGAATGTGCTAAGTCAGAGAAATTTCTACGGAAACCCTGTTCAATATAGAGCATCAAAATCGCACCACACGGTAGAAAACGCCGGGAAAAAAAAACGTATAAAAAGGGCACCTCGTCGCGGTCGCAACTCACGGCAATTCTGTACTCACCTACCACATCCGTGATGCAGCGGAACCAATCACCGGCTTTAAGCAACGCAACCTTCTCGGCCAGCCAAGCTGCACAGCTTCCCAAGGGGTTGCAGGCCGCGGGCAGGAACTGCGAACCGGCGATAAAGCCGCCGGAGCAGCACGCCAGCCGCTTGTCGGGTGGCGGCCACCGGGCCGCACGCCCGCCGGGGATCCGCCACGAACAAGGCCCCCACTCGCAACGCCTGCGGCCCAGCGCCGCTCCTCTCTCCCCGAAAGCGTTTCCCCGCCGCGCTGGGCCGGGCTAGGCCGAGGGGATGCACTAACCCCGTTAGACCGCGACGGGACGGGACAGGACAGGTGAGCGGAGGCGGGCAGGAGAGGCGGCGGGCTACCCGCACGCTGCCGGGGCCGCCGCTCCCCTTCCGCGCCGGGACACTTTTCCGTGCGTCCCGCGCGCCACCGTCACCGCAGCACTGCGCAA
>VZZY01004788.1:7110-51532 GCA_013400335.1 Eurystomus gularis | reverse complement strand
CGCGCCGGCCCCGCCGCGCTCCCCTCGGCGTCACCCCCTGCCCGGCCCCGGCTTCTGCCCCTCGCCCGCCGACACCCTTCGTCCTCGCAGCCCCGCTGCGGCCGCGTTTCCCAGCCCACTAGCGCCCAATGTGCTTCCTGCTCGCCCGCTTCGTGAAATTTAAGTGGGGTTTGTTAGAGCCGCCCGAGCCTCCCAGCTCTCCCGCAGCTCGCCCCAGTGCCCCCAGGCCCCCTGCTTTCACCGCCTCACCGAGCCTGGCCAACCACCACAAATGGTTTCTGGCCACCTCTCACCTGAGCGCTGCCATCTTGCCACTGCGAGTAAGTGCCCCGGGTCAGACTGCTCCTTCCTTATCTTGTACTCCAACTGTCCGCTGCCTTTCTTTGGTTTCCTTCTCACCTGGCCTGTACCTGAACCTCATTTTCCTTCTTGCTTCACTCCTCCCCATCCTCCCTCACAGCCATGGGCAAGAGGTCCTGGTCTTTCCTGACGCCTTACAGACCCTGGTCCAACCTTCCCATGTCCGCCAGGTACTGCTCCCATCTCAGGACACAAGCAATTCTCATCAGGCATGGGAAGCGGTGTTAAGTACATTTCAAATTCAAGCTGGTATCTCTCTTTTAACTTACCAAATAGCCTTCATTGGGTATGACAGTTGCCACAGAACAGGGGCCAGGGAAAAAGTCCTAAAACCCGTGCCTGGCATAACTTAGTTTAAAATGCATACTGTGCACCTAGCGGCTTCTGGGTCCTTTCAGAAATTATTGAATTATTTTGGATTGCCTTGGTTTGATTTTTTTTCAGAGTGAATGTTCTTCCAGTTTTGCCCGGGTTTGGGGTGTAAATTAGTAGCAGTGTATGAAACTTTGTCTCTAGCAAGAAAGTTGCGATAAAAAGTTTTGGTGTTGCTGCTACAGCTTGCTGTGAAAACTCTCCTGCGATTAAAAATGCTTCGTTTGCTCCTATGTCTGTGAGAATCCCTAATTTCCTTCTTTAAATCCTGCCTAATTAAAAAAACAGTACATCATGGTTAAATAAAACTGTACCCAGGATAACCCTGATTTCCATATGCAGATTTATCTGCACTGACAGCCCCCTCTCCCTCTCTTAGTCTTTCCTCTCTCCCTCCCTCTCTCTCCCTCTTTCTCTTCCCCTCTCTTTCTCTTCCTCTGTCTTTTTGTCTCTCCTTATGTCTATTGCATTATGCCTGAATAATTTTCAGCCTTTTTTTTTTTTTCCTCTCTCATGCACATGCTAAAATAACGAGACAAAGATGCAAGGTGGTTGCTGCAGTCCCTGTCTCTAGGACAAAACCAAGAAAGATCGTGATTGCAATGCCACCTTTCCTTTTTTTTTTTTTTTTTCTTTCTTTTTTTTTTTTTCCCCCCAGCCATGCTCGGTGATTAAACTTCCCCAGGATGGGGAAGAAAAAGGAGCTGGAAATGAAACAGGGTTGAGAAAAAATCCCATTGCAGCAGCTGTAGCCAGCGGTGTCTGCTGCCAGATGTGCTAAGGTTCCTGGGATCCTTGACACTAAAAGGCAGTATTAAAATATTTGGAGACAAAAGCTGCGTTCTCAGTGATCATTTTCTTTATTTAACATGGCAGCAGGCGCCGTGTGGGGGAAAATCAACATGCTGGATGTTGAATTGGACTTTTCTCCTTTCTAGGATGAAAGGATGTTATCTATCCCGTGCCAAGAGGGAACTGAGGTAAGAGAGCTGATCCAGCTCCTGCTTTTTCATAGTATATTTCCTAAGCATCTTTTCTGAAACAACCTATATGTATATATTTATATGTTTCTGTGTTTGTATATTTGTGTATTCGGTTTCAAGTCAGTAAGTGGTAATGTTTTGGCTTTTTTCTGTCTTCACATCAACCCAGAGAAAGTTAATTCACAATATATATTCAGAGCTTGTTCAGAAGGGTCGTTTTGTGGGTTTTTTTTCCGGATACGTTTTTGCTTCCAGAGAGGACTTCACCAGTGACATCATGGTCGACTGCTGATATTAAAACCGATTTTCAAAGTAAAAAAAAAAAAAAAAAGCCAGTAACTCTGCGATAAGAAATGATACTGGAGATTCATATGCTTTATTTTTCGTTTACACTCTAAATACTGGAAGTCTTATTAAAGCGATAGTGAGGTTTTTTTATTATTATTATTTCTAGCACAGAAGCGATGAATGCTGCATAATTAAGTACAGTATTTAATTTGGCTGTTGTGAAGCAAAAGAATAAGGTAATAATTTTTATTGTACTAATCAGACTCAAGATGTTCTCTGTGTTAATTGGGTTAAAAAAATTGCAGTACTTATTAGAAATTCTAATTTCACAATGCAGCACTGACAATAAGCTCAGCCAGTGAATTATTCAGATCTTTAATTTGCTCTCTTAATGACAGTGTTCTGTAATCAGAGTGCAGAGACTGCTTCCTATGCATTATGTATGATGTTCAGGACTTAAATGCAGGACATTATGAAGCCTCTCAGTGGCTCAGTAATTAGTTTTCCACAAGACAGGGCTTAGATATTCACAGATAAAAGTCTACAGTTGAGATAATGTTAAGGTGGTGACTCATGCTAACAAAAGCAGGGAAGTTCAAATTTAATGCTGAAACTGCGCTTCATTCTCCCTCATTGTGCGTAGGTGCAGGGGGAGGGGAAGAAAGTCTTCAAAACTAGCCCACCAGGGTGAGTACACAGCCCAAGGGGGCAAAGCGGGGCTCATTTCACTTTGCAGTCGTGTTTTTGGCAACTTTCCTGATCGGACGGTGGAGGTGGAGTTGCCTTTTGTGCCTCTTTTTAAAGGTTGTGAAAAGGACAATAGCGTACACACCATCAGAGCAATCGCCTGTAGGAGAGGTTAAGTGTGTTTAAAGGATTTTATCTGAAGCTGGGTGTAACTTTGTCAAGTTACGATGTTTTGAATGGGAGCTACTTTGTTGTGTGTAGAAACTTTGAGAACACCTGATGCTTGCTATATTGCTGTGGTACCTGTTTCAGCTGTCATGGTCTTTACTGTATACACATTTTAGAAAATGTGTTCTTTTCCTAACAGTTTAGTTCTCACCATCCAAAAGGTGAATCATAATGCAGGTTTGTTCTTTTTCCTTGGATTATTTACCTGGTGTTACATCAAGTGATTTAAATGTAGGGAATATGCATGGTTATGTAACTTTCCTACTTCTATATCCTGCTTATTGTAGAATAAAAGCCAAGAATACTGAAATCAAGTTAGAAAATATTACTTTTTCCATACTTCGTCACTACTCAGACTGGCAGCTGTACATTTGTCCTGAGTTTTCACATTAGAACAATCATAAGTTTTTACTGGAAATAAAATATCAGACTAGAGAAGGTTATTTACTTATTTTCAGTTAACTCTCCAAAGAGTACTCTGAAATAAAGATATACTTGTGCACTGTTTACAGGGTTGCAATTCTTATTATTAAATATGATCTACCAATAACATTTTTGGGCTTAGGTTTAAGAAAAAAATAAATAATCAAAACCCTCTAAAGATCCCAAGTTAATATTGAAGCACAGAGTTATAATTAAGAATTTTGGGTATATCTATATTTTTGAAGCAAACTACTTTAGAGGTAATTCCTTTTAAAAAATTCACAAAAGACTACATCTGGAATTCAGTGTTATTAGCAGCTGTTTCTAGTATTGTCTGGCCTTAAGGCCATGGGACAAGTTACTAAGTCATTCCTTTTAGCAAACAAAGTGCTCTATATTATGTTTATGTATAGTGCTTTCCTGAAAGTAATTATCGTTAAACTGTTAAATAAAGAAGCTGTGGCTTAGATCAATGCAGCGAGGTGATCCATAGCCCAAAGATTGTATCAGAACCAAAGCGATTGGTCTACATAAAGACATTGATGGAGACTTTTGCAGGATATGACTTTCAGTCCAAGTCAAGATCCTACAGCAAGTGGTACTGTGTAATACGGTGTCACTGGCACTGTATAGCTACATTTCCTCTGTCACTTCAGCACAGAATTATACAGTTGCAAAGGACTCCAGGAAGGTGTCGTGGCCACCCCCTCACTCTGTCTTCAGAGCCAGGATGAATAAAATCTGTCATTTTTAATGAACGCTTGCCTGTCCTTGTAAAGATTTGGTATGATTGCTTACCCAAATTATCTATTCCAGCACTTCACTATTCTTCCCATTAGAAAGTTTTTTTTGATCTTAAACTTAATAGCTTTAAGTAACTTACTTTCAGCAAGTTAATTTTTGCGTAATGGTTACAGGGAATTTGTTTTCCTCCTTGCAGCAAACTTTTATATATTTGAGATTCTTAGTTGGGCACGTTTTCACTGTGCCCAACTAGTAATCAATCCCTGTTTGTTGTTTTCTTCTTTAGAAGAAGTAAAAGTTTTTTGTTTTTTTTTTCTTGTACCTCAAGCAATCAGTTATTCTTTCTCTCCTCTGGCCTCTCCCCACTTCTTCTTTCTTGAAAGGCACTGCTCCAGACTGAGGCATGATACTCCAACTGCCATATAAATTCTGTATTTTCATTTAATGAAAGGTAATTTGTCACTTCTATTGCTTTCTTAAGAAAATCTTACCAATATGGCATTGTGGGTTCAATGACATCTGTTAACACAGGATACAATCTACTACGATATGAAAAAACACAACATGTGTTTGAAAAGGTTTTTAATTCAGAGGCTTATACTCCTAGCAGGAGTCTTAAGCAATATAATATCCAATAGCCCTAATTCTCACTGTAAGTTTCTGTGACTGACCTGATTAGTGATGTCAACATGTGAGCCATCATGCTGAAAAGGGTATCTGAAGTGTTCAATCCTCAGAGGATTGCTTCAAGGCATAGAAGTACTATCAGAGAGTCAAAATTTTAGCCTGTGACCCTGTTGTAAAGCAGTTTGGGTGGCCAGAGGAAGTAAAAATCTGAACTTTTCCACTTAACTCCGGCCAGATTGGACAATCTGAGTTTGAGGCACTACAACAAGCAGGTGAGAGAACTTTTTAATGAAAATGGCAACGGTGTTAGTGGCAACCAGAAATTAAGGTCCAGGGTTAACTGTGCAGTAAACATGAACAGTATGTTTTGATTAAATAAAATAAAAAAAAATAGAAAGCCCATTCTGACTGGCCTAACAGGTTTAGCAGATTGATTGTAGATCTGAGCTATGTATCTGGGAAACAGCAAGTTGTTGTCTGCCCAGTCCGCTATGGTGGAGGTCAATTCATTTTTAGCTCTGAGATAGGAAGGCCCCAATGTCATTCCTAGGTCAGAGGAAGACAGTTCATACTTTCCTTGAGTTGTCATCACATGGGAGGAGACCAACACTTCTGAAGCCAAAATGGACAAGTTGTGTCTGAAGAATCAAAGATGGCTTGTGATGTTTCTTGGGAATCAGGGTTAATATAACCTGGTCATGAAGGCATAATATCTCCCAAAGAAAATTTTAAAGACCTTTATGTGATTACACAGGTATCTAGTTCATGTATCTGGAACGTAACCTTTTTACTGTCCTCTTACTGGCTTGTAACCTCCCATGTTTAGGGATATTGCAATGTTTTTGAGTGATCTGATTCATATTTCTGTATTTGTTCTTGTAGCAAAAAGCCAAGAAAATAGTTTTAACTCAGTGCATTTTTTAGTGATATTTCTAATAAATAGTTAAGCAATATCTATCCATAATATGTTTCTAGGAGTTTTATTTTATGTTTTTATTTATATCTCTTCAGGCTCAAGTACCATTATAAATATTAGATTCTGAAGAGTTATGATGAGTTAAGTATTTCCAAATGTCTTTGCTTAATCTAGCCTAATAATGCAGTCTTTTCATACGCATAATTCCCATGAAAACGAGTGGGAGCACTACATTGTAGAAGGAATTATGGATACATACGCCAAGGTGTCTCCCCTTTGAGTCATTGTTTTAACTTGTTTGACAAAGAATAAAGTTAACCAAAAGAAACTGATATTGAGAGTCGAAAGAGTGTTATTGATAATGTTTTGAATTCCAAATTTGTTTATCCACTGGAAGATATATGCCAATGGAATGATAATAATCACAATATCTGATAGAAATCTTAAATGAATTTACATTCACTAATATTTTCAAGGAAATATTTTGCAAGTAGATCATATGCCTTCTAGTCAGTAAAATTCCATATAAGTGACTTGATACTAAGAATTCCAACCTATATATAAACCTATGTATATAAAGTGGAATAGTGATAAATATTCATAATATCAACTCACATTGGGCTTTTTTGCAAAGTTAAACTAGAAATAGCATAATGTACCGTATGAATTCACCTACTCAATCTTCTATAAAATGTAAATCCGTAAAACTTTACAGTTTTTATCTGCATCCATACTAAGGGCAGAAAAAATAGTAGTAAGAATACTTACCACCACACAAAAGCATTTTGCTGCTTTCTACTTGCTTTTCTTCTGTCTTGTCATCTCTGCATACTTTCTGTAACAAGATTCTGTAACCTCATAAAGCTCCAGCTTTCATTGCTCACTTCCTAATTTTTCAGCCATTGTTTTTAAACTTTTCCCCATACTTTCTTTGAAGCTCAGGAGGCTTTTACTATTCCCAAAACATCAGTCCTTAAAACTCTTTTGTTATGTTGCTATGTGAGTTGAGGACAGTTCAATGACTGCTGATTTCAACTTCCGTCCTTGAAATCACTTCCTATCACACTATCTTTTTTTCATTGTTTTCCTAGTATCCCATTTCTCGTATCTTTATGTTTAGATTGCAAGATCTCTGGTGAAAACACTAGAGGTTTTTTCTGTGCTTGCAGAGAGTGCAAAACAGAGGGCTTTTAGGCTCTATCTTAATAAAATGAATAATCAGAACAGTAGTAATACAAATAATGTTTTAACTTCTACCCTCTTAATTCCTAGAAACACAGACAGACTCTTCAGGTCCTAACAACTTTTTTGCAATAGAATTCCATCTTTATCCCAGGAAGTTGAAAGGTTGGGGCCATAGAAAACTGAGGAAGCTGCCAAATACAAGAAAAGCAGAACTTATCTTCAAAACATTTCTGTTGGGTGCTCTCTATTATCTCTGCTTCTCCTATGTCATACTTCAGCAAAAAGACTCTAGGTCCAATAACAATTGTTCTGAAAGCTTTTTGACTCTTGAGTTCATAAATGTTTTCTGATGTGTGGTACACAGAGATAATACAGACTCTGCAGGTATGGCTGAAGGATATATCAGTCCAGCTGTAGACTGAGGGGCTTTTTTGCCAGCTGGGAGTGCATGTGGTGGAGCAAAAAAAAATCTGGTAAAAAGAGACATTATAAAGCTGTGGTGGGGGCACCATACTGCAAAGAGGGGTCAAGATGTTGAAAGGCAATGCGACTTGCTGGCCAAGGGACTGGAAAGGAGATCCATGAAGTGTTGTTGGACAAGGAGGGACATAGGAATGGGACTGAAATAAATACTCATAAGAGCTATAAGCTCTTGAGCATGAATGTATGCAGGCTTTGGAATCAAGGTCAGGCTGGGAAAAGCCCATGGAGTCTAGGCAACTTCAAGGAGGATTTTGTTCAAAGAGTGAGGGGGAAAAGGTATTGCAGAATCCTGGAAACAACCAGTGCTTTTAAGATGTTGCAAGACACGTTCTAGATGCTGGAAGACGGGGTTCTGGCTATAGGCATTTCGGTGTACTCTGTGTGGCACTATCAAATGTGAAGGGATACGTGGGGAAGTGGAAAGCACAACTCTGTAATCCAATATGAAGCTTAGCAGGAACCTCTGGCTAAACCATGTCACAAACCTTTTGGTGCAGAGTTTTTAAAAACAGAGTATTTGTTCTACCACCACTGCATGGATTTGTAGTTGACAGTATTTGAATGAAGGCGGTTAATTCAAAGAGGCCAGCTATCACTCTCCAACTCACAGTGTCTAATGTTGGGAAAGAAGATTGGGCTCCTGCTCTGCTAGTCAGCAAAGCTCTTTTGCTTCTGGCTTGTCCAGAGGCTGAAAATTTAGAAAGCATATCAATGATCTGTGTGGATAGGAATGTGAGTATCACACAAAGGCACTCTGAGTGTAAACCACATTTTCAAACAAGTGTCTCATAATCAAAATAGGGAGCTTTAACCAGTGTAATCTGAGAATTACAATAATCATTCAGCAAAGTAGATTTATAAACTTTATCTGCGGTTTCCAAATGTATACTGTTTTGCCCATTCTTGTGTCATTTCAGTAATAGTCCCTTTTCATTTTCTTAGTGCTTTTTGCTCTTTGTCTCAGTTTAACCTGCTGAAAAGAAAATTTTGGATGACTACTGGATGCTTGGCATGACTTCAAGGATTTTGAATTTTAAAATATGACACCTTTGTTTTCTCTCTGAATGTTACAGTAATATTTATATAATGGAAGAAAAAAATGCCCTGCACATGTCAGGTCCTCATTTAGCAACTTAGAAAACAGAGATGTCATTAGCAAAAAGGATACAAAGGCAATGGCTCAAGCTCAGTTTCTCAGTCTATGTAGCTTATCTGTATGCTTTCAGGAACTTAGTTCATCCTTTTATCTCTGTTCTTCAACTGTGTGATAGAAAAAGAAAATCCTCCTACATTTTGCAGAATCTAAAGTTCAAATCTCTTTGGACCATATGTGCAGGAGCTCGGGTCAATCACGCCATGATCAATGTGATCAAGTGAAAGCCGTTTATTTAGTAAAACATCGCTCTTTTATAATCTCTTTGGCATAGCACACGGTACAAGCTATTCTGCTATTGGTTACATTGTGCATATCATTTACCTAGCAACAATTTCTAATTGGTAGCACATATTCTTCAAGCTCTCGTTATTGTAGGATAGCTCAATCCATTCTCCCTACACATGCTGATTGGTTGGTGCTCTTCTTGTTCCTCCCACTGTGACCGCTGACTTCTTGCCAGGTTGCTGTTCTGTGGAGTTTGCTCAATAGGCCTCTTATCTCCTTCACTCCCTGGGACTCTTCAGCCTCAGGGCTTCCCAGGCTCTTTCAGGGAAACCTCATTATCTGTTCAAGGCTAAGGTCCATCCCTGAGTCCTCAGACCAGCTGTGGATTCCACACATATGAATTTTGTGTCATTAGAGCACAACAGTGACATGTTACTCTCATTTAAAGTCTTCCAGATACTCTAGGACTTGAGCAAATGTGTAAAGACAAGTTGGTATGAACAAGTGTGGAGATCAACAAATGTTTCCAATGGTCAATGAAAAGAAGTTCTGTTGAGCATCAGTCTAGTGAGACTGCTGAAACATGGTGGGGAAAGAGCTGATTTTTAAAATGAAACAGGAACAGTCTGTGGAAGGGATGGATCATTTCATATGCTGCCCAAGATACATCTTTTCTACAGAACATCTTTTTATAACTGTAATGTATTTCTAGAATCACAAGGGAAATTTGTCAAAATACTCAAAAGGAGTTCTGCATTCAAGTCTTCAAATCTGAATTGAGTTCTTTAGTTTCCTTTTATTTATTATTTATCTTAGGTCATCACTGTTCTGTTCATCTTTTGCACACCTTTATTCTGATTTCCCATTGCTCTGTTTCTTAGAACTTTGTAACAGCATGATAATATAGTCCTGAATTTTTTCTTCATCCATTTAGATTTCATCAATCATGATACTTACTTCAGTGTGTGGTATGAAGTTGTCTAAACTCTGTGTTATAGAGCTACTTTTTAGCTAACTAAATTCAAAACATATTTATAAAACTATTTCCTATTAGATATTTTGGGGAGTGGGGTTTTAATTGTTTGGTTGATTTCTTTTGTTGTTGTTGTTTTGTTCTGTTTTGCTTTGTTTTCCCTAAGGAAAAGTGGATAGTGAAGAAAGGAAGACCTCCCTGTTTAAAGGGAGTTCAAAACCTAATAGTACAACAGTAAAAACAAATGCTTCTAAAAATGTATGTGGAAATTAGCACAGGTTGTCTGAAGATGAGCCATTAGCCAGTACAGATAGGAGAGTGACGATGTGTATGATGACTAAATCTGAAATCTCTGGAGCCAAATTTGTTCCTGGTAAGAGAGGAGAGAAAGTTTGTCTGTCTGCTACTGCAGTAATTTTCCACTTTTTTCAAATGCCTTATATTTCATTCTTTCGACAGTATTTTTAGTAAACACACACACATACAGAAGCTACAAAGAATTATTTTTTTTTTTTTTAGAGATTTCTCAGGTTTCCCACTGAGAGTTTTGTAATTTACTAGGTGTGCTTACATGACTTAGAAGTACATTAAACTTTCCTTGTTGTCAGTCTGATGTGTGAAGTATAAGCTTGGAACAATGGAAGTAGAGAGCAGTGAGAATAAATTGACAGCTGTCTCACATCAAGCTCAAGCTACAGAAATGAAAATACATTATCATGAAAACTGTATTGGAAAATGTGTCTCAAATTAACTCACGGGCATAAGTAATGAATCATGTCTAATTGCATGTTGTATATTCTAATAGATTTAACAGTACTTGCCAAAATAGGGAAACTGATGTTTTTTGAAAAATGAAAATTGTACAGTGGTATTATATAACAGATTAGATCTAAGAATTCCAAGTAGGTTGATAAAAGCTGTAAAGTTGTACTAGAATTATGTTTAGAGCTAACTACTTTTAGTCAACCTTATGGAGTAAAACAACACTCCAAATATATTCTAATTTATCCCCTGCTCAGGTTGATGTGGTTTTCAGTATATGGTTGTCCTTTGTGCACTAAACTAGAAAAATAACCTCTCTCAGTTCAACACTGAGTGCAAATACAGGCTGAATGTTCCAGGAGATTGTGGCAGTCCATCTTAAATGAAAGGACTGAGGCAATGGTCCTCTTTTATCACCATTCCTTTTGGAAAAAAATGCATTTTCAAAGGTGTTTGTGTTTCACCAAGGGCTGAACTATAAGTAGCCCTTGCAACTGAGCATGTAGGACTCGCCCTTGCATTTTGGTAGAAAAAACTCTCGCACAGTCCTTTGTCCTGACACGTGAAGAAATACAGTTCTCAGTGAAAAAAACCCAAACAAAACCAAAGATCTGATCACTTAAATTAGGAAAAAGTGTATGGTTTTATTCCAGTGTGCTGGACAGCTGCTTACCGGAGCAGACATTTGAATAATCAGATATTTAAGAGTAGTTTTCTTCCTACACTAGTAGAAGGAAAAGAGATGTTTTTTTGGTTTGAGCATAATGAACACCAGAGACAGGTGGGCTGAAGTGATGAAAATTGTTTGGACTTCACCTGGAGAGAGCATTAGCCTATTCAAGTGGAATTTTAATTTTTGTAATAGAAGGTATGATATCATAAAGTGTGCAGAAGCAACAACAACAAAAAAGCCAGTCCAAAACCTGTTGAGAGACATCGAAAAGAGAATAAATGTCACTGCTCAACTGTTACTCAATTTTCTAGGTGTTTACTGGTAGATAACATCTCTATACGTCTCTGTAAAGCAGATGGACTACAAAAATTTACCAGGTTAGTGGAACAGAAAGGGTAGGAGAGCTTATAGCGAAAATCTGGCAAAGTATTTTAAAATAGATCTATTTTAGAGGTTTTTAAAAATAACAGTTGATTTTTTTTTTCCTTTATCTTCCAGTTATGAATATACAGTTTGAGATACTAAAAGTGACCAAGCCTTCTGGACATTTATTCTCTGGAAATTGTTTCTTAAGTTTTAGAATTCACATTTCTGATTGCTTTTGAATATTTTGATTATAGTATTAGCCAAGTCATACTTCAGGTATTCACAGGAAAGCAGGGAGCATTTTCAGATAAATGTTGCCAGTCATCTTTACTAATTGAATCTCTTGTATATTAGCACAGTGATATAGTCTTTTTGAAATCAATACCGTATCTTAATACTTCTTAGAGCAAGCTATTATTAGCACTGAAATCAGCTAGATATATCAGATAATTACAGCTGCACAAAAGCCACCTATCCATTATAAGTAAACAGTAGGATAATTAACCTGCAAGATTTTTCCTGACCCTAAACTGAGGGTCAGTCAAGTTGATTATATAATATTTGAAGTGCAAAGACACTGGCTAGGGTCTCAAAAAATACAATCACTGAATTAGCATATTGTTTTGTTCAAGCTGGTACACTGTACTTCTTAACACACCAGTTAAATTGGACCCAGCTTTGTGCTGACACAGTACTGCTCTCTGCTTTTGCTTCAGGAGCTACCTTGACCCAAACAGATTTGTAAGATCTCTTCCCAGTACTCTGCTGCAAACACAAACTGCAGTGTCTCACTATATTAGTTTTGAATAGATTTTGGAAACTAAGGGGTCAAAATGTTAATCATTCTGAAAATGCTACTGATTGGGAAGGCAAAGTGATCTTCTGTTTCACTAGTGTTAACACCATTAGGAACTTGCCTTTATTCCAGCTCAAATGTAAAGATGACGAATAAAGTTAAGTAAATTGTTGTGTAAGGCTTAGTCTGATTGGAGATTTTTCTCCCATGAATAGAAGTGATATGATCTATCTCTTTTTAATAACAGTTCAACCTGTATACAGGACTGTCTAATGTCTTCCACAGAAATCCAGTAAAAGGTAGATAGCAGTAAGCCTAATTCTTAGGAATTTTCTTAGGTGTTACTTTTCAATGTTTGTTTGTTTGCTTGTTTAACACTTCTGTGTGTCATCTTTCGAAGCTGTGGTAGTTAACATCTTAAAGCTTTGTTCATGAACAGGTTTTGGTGCATCTGCCCATCTGTTCTTTCCTTTGGATAGTACAGAGGGGAGAAGTGCAGGACTACTACCTTTCTGGACCTGATGAGTCACCAGCAGCATAACACTCTTAGCAAAAATATAATGAAGACAGCTTCATGTTCAGGAGATGAACACAGTCTCAGTCTTGCACAAACACAGAGACTGACTGCCGAGAGAATATGCAAGGGAAAAGATTATGGTGTGCTTGTTACGTTCTTCTTTTCCTTCTGTTGGACTGCTGTCAGACATGCTATCACAGGCAGGATATTGAACCAGTTGGACTTCTGATCTGATCCCGTTCAAATGTTCTTAGAGCAACTGTTATACCTAAAATCTGATCCAATGTATAGATAGTTAACTTCCGAATACAAAGAAAACAGTGTGGCATAGTAGCAAAATGAGCATTTCCTTACACATTGTACATTTCTCTAGCTATTTGCAGCACTTTTTTGGCAGAATGTTAGCAAGACTAGAAGATGGATAAAATACTTCTATACCATCTTTTGTACATTGCTTATGTGCATGATTCCTGATGATCAAGAGCAAGCTGATCCTGATAGGCAAGAGCAAGAACTAGATTGCCTATCCGGGTGAATAAAATAAGACTTGTGGAATTTTGATGCCTAAATACTAGAGAATAACCCAGGAAATCAATGCTCTCACAGCTGCTTAAATCTGCATGTGCCTAAAACTCAGCACGTATATATTACTATGAATTTCCATGGACACTTAAATTTAGGTTCCTGCATGCAGTGACCCAGCGTGACCACTACCTCCTTGCTTCTCCTTAATATCTGTTAAAATCTAGAGATAAAGAACAGTGACTCTAAAATGCTGCCTTCATCTCTGAAGGTGTCTGATATGTTTTGAGAGAGGTACTCGGTACACTTCCAGTGCAGATGGGCAACACTAAGTTCTGCATAAATCCCTAAGTGTGATCACATCTCTGTTTTCCTGTAGCTGGTTTTAACTTCCAGGTTGTTTAACAGTCTGAGGGGGATTTCTGGGGAAGGGGAGCTGGTGGGTATTGAGCTTTTTGGTAGTGAGCCACTGTACAGGCAGGAATGGCAGATTCACAGAGCAAAGGAGAACAAGAGAGAGTGGCTGGCTGCATGCCAGAGAGACGGAGGGAGGGGAAGAAGTTGCATACTGGTCTGTTTGTATACTTTGAATTAGAGGGTTTTGGTTTAAGAAATAGTTCTATAAGACTAAATGCATCCTTATTTCCTATGGGCTTGTATTTGTGAATTAATATTTTAACTGAGTAATATTCAGGCTGCAGTATAAACTAGACAAGAGAGAATAACTTTGAAAGAGAGGCCTTTACTGAGAAGTAGATTCTGCGCTGCTAAGTGAAAGCTGCATTCACTTCATTTTCTTTTAGCTAGCAGACACCCTATCCAGCTGCCTGCTTCACAAAGTTTGTAGGAATGTGAAATCTTTAAGACCCTTTCCCATATACCGGACTTAGGTGGAATTGGTTACTGGAAGTGATCAAGAGGAGCTGAGCAAGGCAACAGTACTCATTTTTCAGGAATCTATGTAAAAAGGAACAATAGTCTTTGGTCCAAGGAGCTTTTTGTTCTCTCAGTCTACAAAAAATACTGCTAGGCTTGGTGTCTTAGTAAAGATCTGGCGTTTCTTTCATTTAAACTCATTTAAATATGCCCATTATTTCTTAGTCATAGAAATCTGATCCATATCCTGAAGAATCAGGTCAGATGCCAGGCTTCTAGGAGTAACAGCTTCTGATGGAAAGCTATTACTGGTGCTTCTCTCTACCCACACCCTAGAAAACAGTACCACACACCCTGCATTTCTGTTTCCTTATTCTCCCCTGCTCTTCATAATATGGTTGTTTTACAATGGATTATTCACTTTCCTAGCTCCAAATAATCCATTCCTTTCCCTAAATACTTAATAATTAATGGCAAAAAAATCAGGAATTGTTGCCAGGTAGACGTGTTGCGTACTGTTTAAAAGCATCAGGTTTCTTTCTTATTTCTTTAGAAATCTTCAGAAATTTCAGTTAAAATCATGTCATTTCACATTATTTCTCGGTCAGCAATTTTCTTAATCTAGGAAAAGAAAATAAATTGGAATATGTCTAGGAACATGAAGTGGTAAATAGTAAAAACTTGACAGTTGGTAATAGTATTTTATTAGAATAATCTTTGATAACAACTCCTCTGGTACCTGTTATATGTGCTCATGAACAGCCACTGAACTAACACAAAGCATCTGGTGCTTTGGCTGAATTTAAATACCCCAACCTGATAACCTTGCAGAGTAATTTATCAGTCACCTAGAAATGAAATTCACGTACCAGACCTGATCCGTCAAAGAGAATGAGACTCCACGCATCCAGAAATACATGTCAGTAGATCCAAATGCAGAACCAGATTTTAAGTGTTGAGCATTGTTTTGTATTGTGTGTTTTACATAGAAGTTAACGGTTCAGAGGTAAAGAGTACTGTAATTATACAGGTAAATACGCAGCCACTGCCTACAATGTAGCCCTAGAAAAAGAGTCAGAAAAATGTATTTATTTAAAATTGGATTCACTGATACATGAATGTGTAGATTTTATAGTGAGTAATAAAACTTTACATGCAAGACCAGCTCATCTTCCACATTCTTTACATTTTCTAGAATTCTTCACCTAAGCAATGCTTAAATGTTCTTTTTACAGTATCACAGGTAGTTACAAGTTGTTTTGGGGAAGTATTTTATGTGCTATAAGTTGAAATTAATGTTCCAGGAAAAAATAGCCCTCTTACATACGTGCACATTTTCTGTGATTATTCTTGCAATATCTTTTCTTCCGATTGTGGTCAGTTGTGTTTGACTGGAGCTTTTACCCTAATTCCATTTATTCTTTTCTATCATCTTTCTAGTTAGAGAACAAAATAATTTAAGCTCAACATCTTTGCCAATGTGCATTTTAAAAATGATACTTTTGTTATCTCTTCTGTTAGTGAAACTGATTGACCGATAAATGTTTTCTTATCTGGAAATCATTGAATGGACTTACAGATTTTCACTGCTTTTTAAAAAATCAGTGTAATTCAGACTTTAATGAAGAGTCTGTTTTACTTAATGAAATATAAGCTTCCTGTTATTTTCCATCTTATACCTTTTAACATTAACAGTTATTTATTAAAAATAATTTTGATGTTATGACTTAAGCAATTTTAAGTTTTTACACTTGCTACAATTACTCTTTTTGCTCTGAGTGGTGTTTTTCTTTTCTAGCTCTTCCAGCCTGGCATCCTGCTATGGGCTTTAAGATCGGATGTATTGGAAGGTGATAACCATAAATCTTTTAATCTGTATTGGGATTTTACCTTTTTCGGATACTTCAACACTTAGAAACAAATAACCACTTCAATCTGTCAACATTTGTATTTTTTCAATCAAAAAGAACAGGGGCAGGGGGAAATTTGCAAATTTTATTCTAATGCAAAATATTTAAATCCAGTTTGAGCTTTCATTCTCGAGTATCATTAGCTTAAGTGTGTGACATGGGTCTGTAAATCCAGGCAATGAAATTTTTTGCAGAAAAGCAAATAGTCCTGATTGAAGCATAGCTTATTAAATTCTCAATTGTCTTAATACTGTAGCAGTTGGAACAAACTTGAGACCTGATGTAGGAGTTCCTGGGGCTGCTTCTCAAAGGCATGCCACTATTTTTCTGGGAAATTTACTCAGGTACCTTAAGACAAAAGTTTCTGTATTTGATACAGAGCTGGTGGAAAGTCCGTATTGGAGCTGGAAGGAGAAACTCTCTAAAGAGCAAGTTGCTTGTTGTAATAGTTCTGGGGATTCCTGGAAAAAAAATGTAGCAAGACCTCCTTTTTTCCAAGCGTATGTGCAAGCAGGAATATATAGTAAGTATACGTATTTTAGGTGTGGGTATGTGTATAGTTGGTTACATTGTTGTTTTTTAGAGAGCTCTGACTTCCTTCAGGATCATCCTCTGCCTGATTCATTTGGCTGAATGATAATGTTATTCCAAAAGTAAGATTGTCTTCAGTCCTTTATTCCAAAAGAGAAAGGCAGGAGATTTTTATATACTTTATTTATTTATTCATTCATCTATTCATTTATTTATTTATTTTAATGTATGTGATTGCATATTTATTCCCTTTCCTTATCCTAAGAACAGTTCTGTTTTAATGTGTATATTTTGTCTTTTTTATTATATTATTTTCAATGCTTTATAAAATTCTCAAGTTATGATCTTGTAAACCAGGAAAAACTTCTTGATCATATGTTGCTGGTCATGCTCAGGCCATCAGCTTTTAGGGGAAATGAGTTACATACTAAATATTTTCAGGTATATTGCTTGCTGTGTATGTAATAGATGTAGTAGTCTGTTATCTGATCATGAGTGAGAAATACAGTATTCCGTGCAAATACTGAAAAATAAAAATGGTACGCACAACCATGAGGGGAAGATGGGCAGTGCCCAAGACAATTACTGTATGAAATCCGAGTATTGGCCTTTGTTTGTTAATTGCATTGGTGGCTGTTTTGGGGCTTTTCTGTGATCAGATCAGATCTTTCAGAAGATCTAAGGAGCTGAGAAAACTGTCATATCTGATATGCCATTTTCTGATATGAAATGGTTAGTAAAAATTCCCAGCAAGCTTAGGAGTTTGGCTGCTTTTTCCTTACCCATTAGATGTCTCTTTTTAACCTATCATTAGGAGATTTTGGTACTGCCATTTGGTTTAGCATTTGCAAGATGTTTTATTTTTTTTGTCTTTCCTTTTTAGACACACTGGCTGTACATATACAACAAGGTTTTTTTTCTCCATATAAACTGTTTTGTAGATGGTCATACTCTGTCCCCTTGCACATTTTTTTCAGATCTTTTAAAACAGTGTCTTTGATTTTCAGGCTTGATGCTAGTGAGGTTGTATCATCCTTCCTCTTTTCTAAGTAGTGTTGCCATAGATATTCTGCAACTGAAAGATGAAAACTTGCAACTTTCTTTGACAAAATGTTTAATTTTAAATTCAGATAAAGTTGTTTGTTTGGTGGTGGTGGTGGCTTTTGTTGTTGCTTTTGGTTTTGTGCTTGTTTTTCTTGTTGTTGGTTTTGTTTGTTTGTTTTACACACTGCCCGTCATAGCTCCAGTACTTATCCTTAAGTTCTCTTTTATTTTTAAGACTGATATGGAGATATTTAATAGAATGATATCATAACATATATATAGAAGTTGTTAACACTGAATAATTAAATTTGGTGGGTCTTAGTCTGGATTCACTTCTTAAAAATTTGCCTTGGTTTAAGCTGGAAAAAACTACATTTTTTTTTGTTTCTGTATTTGTTTAGTCTGTTTAATTTCTCATTGATCTCTGGTTGTGACAGGTAAGGAAAGGAACTTGAAGACCTTTCAACGCCCTTTTTAGTATTTGGTTTTTCATTCTATTATATATAACTGTTTTACCTAAGTTTTTGTCTGGTATTTCATTCTAAGTAATGCTAGTTTTTTCACTTGCATAATAGATGAGTAACTAAAACTTTTTTTACATACTACCAGTCAATTGCTCTTCTTTTACCTTTACTTTGTCATTTTTGAGTTCAGGTGACCCAAAAATCAGAAGAATTTTCAAAGATGGAATTATAATGCCATTTTATTGTTATCTGCACATCTTTCTACATTCTCAAATGCTAGGAAGTTTTAAGGCAGGGACTATAAGCTAATTGCAGCATGAATTAATAATTCTAATAAAAATTAAGTAATTCAAGATTTTTTTTAATAGATACTTCTTCTTCTCATATATTTAATATCATATATGACCTACAAGTAAAATCTGAAATAATCTCATGAGTTTCTCAATTAATGGAGAATTCTCTTAATTAAAGAAAAATCAGAGAGCCAATCAACAAGTGTAGAACAAACTTTATTACTTTTTGCTAAAAAGGTACCAAAAAAAAAAAAAAGAGAGCGTATTCCAAAGAGGCTATATTGAAAGATTTGCTAAACTTGCTTCACTATTTTATCTATAACTATATCACTAAAATTCACAAAATTGTGCATAAACAGTGCAATTAGACCAACTGACAAATTTTCTTAGAAGAACTTATGGGAAATAAGAATATGAAAAGGTCTTTGTTTGGTTTTGGTTTTGGTTATTTCTTCATCTATGCAATGAAAAAAAATGTTTTGGCACCAGCTGAAAGAATTTGAATCCCAAAACTGGGAGATCACAAAGTACGGAGCTCTTTGCACACAAGAGCAATGAATTCGGTTTGATTCTATTGCTTATAGTTTTATTATTTTAATCAGTGTCAGGACTTCTTATACTTTAAACTTTCTTTCACATCCCACACCAAGGGAAGCCAAAGTTCTGTATTCCTGTGGCTACACTACTTCTAGAAATCATTATTCATTTTTCTCTTCTGTCTTTGAGGGAGATGGCTGTAATTCAGATTACACTTGCTATTGCCTGCTGAGATGACGAATGTACATGTGATAAAGAAACCTAAGATTTGGAGGATGGTTCCACACTGGTCTGTGTAGGATGATAAAGTTTTGTGTGACTTACCTTTGCATTAAACTAACAAGGGACAAACATGGGCAGGTAATACTAAAAACTGTAGTGAGACCCTGATGTGCTTTAAATACTGAGTTAGACTGCAACATCTAAAGGAAAGTTAAAAATAGCCCCAAAAACTACCTTACAAATAAAATTCTCATATATGTAAAAAGAAACAGAAAGTACAAAACTGAGGTCACTATTATTTTCATTTCTCTCTTGTATTTTGACATTTTTGTTAGTGAGTTAGGAAATCAATAAAGACTAATTTAATTGGCAAGGATTAGAGTATATAGGAAGGAACACTCAGGATGTGTATATTTGCTTTCAAGGGCACTTTCGTTGAAATATATTTATTATAAAGTGAATTAAATGGTTCTTTTTGTTTAGTTGGCTCATATACCAAGGATTAATTCTTTAGAATACTCAATGTACAAAACAAAGTTTGTGATATTGGATATGCAAAAACTGTTTTGTTTATTTCAGTTACTTTCACACCATCATAATGAATGCCTGTCGGTTAATCTGAGCCATTTCATAAAAATCATAAATCATAAGAAATGTAACTCAAAGTGTCAGTATAATACAGGAAGTGTCCTAATAACTCCTTATTAATCAATAATGTTAAAAATCTAAATATATTCCACGTGCATAATCTGTGATGTAGTTTTTCTGAAAGAAAAATGCAGGGTTTTGTACCTGCTATTGGAGATTAACTAATTGGCATCTGGAAAGTTAGATGTATTAATTTTGGAGTTAAGAATGTGGTTGCATACTGAATACCCAGCAACAGAAAACACTCAGACATTGGCAGGAGAAAAAAAGAAATTCCTCAAAGCTGAGGAGGAGCCAGATGTGCTTTGAAGCAAAGCCTCTGAGCTATGTGAGACCACTAGGAAGAAACGGTGAGTGACAGGAGTAGGTGACTCCATGCAGCAGGGGTTGGAGGCAGTCATTTGCCAACCTGACCTGTTGTCTAGAGAAGTTTTCCACTTGCTTAGGAGCCAGATCTAGGACATTGTGGAGAGGCTCCCAAAGCTGGTCCAGACCTATGGTTCTTACCTCCTGCTGTTATTCCATGTAGGCACCAATGATACTGCCAGGGGCAACCTGGAGACTATCAAAACTGACTAGAGAGCTCCAGACGTGTTAGTCTGGGATATGGGGGCCCAGGTGTTGTTCTCAGTCTTGTGGGGAAGGATTGTGAGGATACTGTACATTGACACTTGGTTTCAGAGCTGTTGGTGGCAACTGGCATTTGGTTTCTATGACTGTGGGACCCTGCTTGAGGATTAACATCTGTTTGGAAGAGATACGAATCCACCACCATAAGCAGGGCAACATTACTTTTGCCAGCAGGATGTCTGACCTGGTAAGGAGGGCTTTTGACTAGCCATGCTGGAGAGGGCAACAGTTACTGGTAGCCCTGTAAAAGAGGGATGGTCAGGGTTGACAGCAAAAAGACTGGGGTGATGTGAATGAAAGGGAGCACAAAATCAACAAAACAAGGCTTAAATGGGGTCATCTCAAGCAATTATGTATAAAGAAGGAAGTGCTTACAAGGCACCATTATGAAAAAAAACCCAGACCCTTTTTGAGACATCAGCATGCTGGGATGCCTCTCTGATGTGCCAGTACACTGCTGTGGAGAATAAACACGAGAAGTTAAAAGATCTCTTAACATCTGCTGTTCCAGGGCTATGATCTTGTTGGGGTCGTGGGGATGTGGTGGCATGGCTTGCATGACTGCAATAGACGGATACAAGCTTTTTAAGAAAGATAGTCTGGGAAGATAAAGAGGTGGATCTGCACTCTCTGTGAGAAAACACAGAATGCATGGAGCTTTTCTAGGGATGGATGATGAGCCAACTGAGAGCTTATCAGTAAGGATTAAAGATCACACCAGTATGGGTGATACTGTAGTGGGAGTCTGTTACAGCCTATCTGACCAGAAAGAAAAAGCAGATGAGGCCTTCTGCAGACAGCTAGAGATAGCCTCACATTTGCAGGCCCTGGTCTTCATGGGGGACTTCAGCTACCCTGATATCTGCTGGAGTAACAACACAGTGGGACATAAGCCCATCCAGAAGGCTCCTGAAGAGCATTCATGACATCATCCTTTCCAGGTGATAGAGGAGCCAATGAGCAGAGGTGCTCTGTTGGCCCTTGCACTCACAAAAAAGGAAGGAGTCATTTGGGATGTGAAGGCTGAGGGCATCCTCAGCTGCAGTGAATGTGAGACGGTGGGGTTCAGGACTTAAGCAAACTGGACATAAACAAGTCCATGGACTGTGATGGGAAGCATCCACGATTACTGAGGGAGCTAGCAGATGCCATTGTGAGGTCACTTTCAATGGTCTTTGAACAATAATCGTGGCTGGGGGGAAGACAAGGACTGGAAGAATGCAAACACTACTCCTGTCATCAAGAAGGGCAAGAAGAAGGGCCTAGAGAACTACAAACCAGTCAGCCTGACCTCAATCCCCGTGAAACTGATGGAATAGCTAATAATGGAAATAATTTCCAAGCCCATGAAGGACAAGAAGGTGATCAGTAGTAGTCAGCATGGCTTCACCAAGGGGAAGTCATGCTTGACCAACTTAATAACTTTCTATGATGAAATGACTGGCCTGGTAGATGAGGGGAGGGCAGTGGATATTGTTTACCTCATCTTCATTAAGGCTTTCGACGCTATATCTCATAAGATTCTCATAGAGAAGCTGTTGAAATATGAGCTGGCTGAGCAGACAGTGAAGTGGATTGAAAATTGGTTGAATGGCCAGGCCTAGAGGGCATTGATCAGTGGCAGTGTGAAGTCTTGGAGAACAGTAACTGGTGGTGTTACTGGAATCAGTACTGGGTCCAGTCCTATTTGATATCTTCATTAATGATCTGAATGATGGGGCAGTGTGCAGCCTTAACAAGTTTGCTGATGATACAAAACTGGGAGAAGTGGCTGGTATGACACAAGATTGTGCTGCAATCCAGAGGGACCTCAACAGGCTGGACCTCTGACAGTAACCTCATGCAGTTCAACAAGGACAAGTGATACATCCTGCCTCTGGGAAGGAATAACGCCATGCACCAGTACATGCTGGGGGCCAGCTGGTTTGAAAGTAGGTCTGCAGAAAGTTAACTGGAAGTCCTGGTTGTGATCAAGTTGAACATGAGTTAGCAATGTGCCCTTGCCACAGAGAGATCTAATGCTATCCTGGGTTGCATTAGGAGAGTGTTGCCAACAGGTCAAATGGGGTGATCTTTCCTATCCACTCAGCACTGGTGTGGCCACATCTGGAGTGCTGCATTCAATTCTGGGCTCCCCAGTACAAGAGAGATGTGGAGCTACTGGAGAAAGTCCAGTGAGGGCCCACTAAGATGGTGAAGGGACTGGAGCAACTCTCCTATGAGGAAAGACTGAGAGAGCTGTGCCTGTTTAGCCTGGAGAAGAGAAGGCTCAGGGGGATCTTGTCAATGTGTACAATGATCTGAAGTGAGGAAATGATAAAGAAGGAGCCAGGCTCTTTTTGATGGTACCCAGTGACAGGAGCAGAGGCAATGGGCAGAAACTGAAACACAGGAGTGTCCTTCTGAACGTCAGGAAACACTTTTTTTCACTGTGAGGGTGACAGAGCACTAGCATTGGTTGTCCAGAGGGCTGTGGATTCTCCATCCTTTGAGATACTCAAAAGCTGTCTGAACATGGTCCTGAGGAATTAACTCTAGGTGGTCCTGCTTGAGCAGGGGGGCTGGACCAGATGACCTCCAGAAGTCCCTTCCAACCTCAAACATTCTGTGATCCTGTAAATTCAGATGAAGTTAATACAAGTTTCATTAAACTCACTATTTATGATCATACATTTCTAAATAATTCTTGATAACAAGCACTGACAATAAAGGGCATTCTAACACCTTTTTTCTAGTGAAGTAATGTTGTTTAGATTATAGAAGAAATATCTTTTATTGGTTTCCTTTGGAGTAAATAAGCAGAGGAAAAGTACCTCAAGTGTCATTCATACCAAAATTTTGATGCTTTTGAAGATGAAAAATCTCATCCTATAGTTTTAGCTGTGCTGTGATTAATGCTGTCATTGTGAATGAGCCGTCAAGGAAAGAATTCTGATACATCACTACTGTGTTTAACATATTACAAGGGAGACTAGAAAGGACTTTAAGCCTTCTTATTAGCCCTTACCAGTGCAATACACACCCCTGCATCACATGACTCCATCACACTTCTGAGGGTGCACAGCTTTCCTATTCCTCCCATTCAAAATATTGAATGGCCTGTGTTTGCTGTCCAGTAGTTGTATTATGTACTTCTAAAGAATGGTAAAAAAGGCAATGTAGAGAAATCTATATTCCCTTTGCAGTATTGGCACCTTGCTGAGCAAGTATCTCCTCTTACTCTAGGATAGCTGCATTACATTAACTGTTTCTAAAGGAATTTTCTAACAGAAGTTTCAACATAAATAAACAAGTCTTTTGAATAATATTTTTTTCAACTATAGAAAGTGTTTAAAAACACTTGTCCTTTAGAGAAGATATTCTATTTTTATACCTGATTAACAGTGCAATATGAACATACTAGTTGTGTTGTTTAATTTATTAAAGTATCAATATACGCATATAAATATCTGAATGTCCTACAGTAAATCACTACTTTACTGTAGGAGACGTTTGTGTAAAGATGTGAAATAATGATTTCTTCAGAGTGACTACATATAAAAAACACCTATATACCAAATATTGTGACTTCATTGGAACTGCATGTATGTTAAAATTAAGCATGTGTTTGCAGTGAACTGGGGACCCAAGCAGTGGCAGAAAGTGGGATACTGTCAAAATATGTAGAGTTAAAGGCATATATTTCCCTGAGTACTATGTAGATAAACAAAACTTCAAAGCATTAAATTTAATACAAGCAGAACGTTTTAGAGGTAACATTGTTTGGGTCTTTGTTCTTGCTAAACCTTTTTTCCTCTTCTGTTTGTCTTGTCATTTTTTGCATCCTTCCTATTTTGTGTTTATCTGTATTTCCTTACACATAACACTAAGACCTTTAGTGATTATGAGGTCAAATAGCTTAGGACAATGGGATTCTGTTAGGCAGACTGTCACTTCACAATAAATGAAGCAGTATGTAGGTATAGCAAACATATTTTATATGTCACACATTTATTGTGCTACATTATTAAGGTATAGTGATACCTTGACACCTAGGTTTTCCCTCATCAGAACGTCTTTTTTTTTGTTTTAATATGCATGGAAGAGACTGGGAGCTGAGAGTTCATCTGGCTGTTAATTATAGACTGAATTATTTTTATGACAAGACTTCGAACCCGTGGCATGGAGTCCAAACAATATTGGTTAATGCACATCATCATTCTAAACCCTGGAACTCAAGAGCTTGTAGCATGTATTGCTTAATGTCTGTAAAACTTTTTAGCATATTTATAACAGTGTGTTTAGCGTGTTGTCAGGTTTCCTTAGTTGATGTCTTCCTGTTGAGAAATGCGTATTTGTTCTTTAGCTAGGAAAAGGCAGATACATTGTTACAAGTTTTAGAAGTAATAATTTTGCATGGCATTTTGCAAACCAGGAGCAACATTCCTTAATTTTTATGAGTAGGGTGATGTTGGGAAAATTCCATCAGCATAGTCCACTTCTCTCATGAGACTGAGGATGTTGAATCTGCCATTTTTGATGCTCTAAAATCTGCTGCCACCAGAAATTCTTTTCTTAATGTCAAGGACTAGTTTGGCAGTGAGACAGGGGTCATATTGTGGATCTGAAGAAAAACAATTTTGGTGCCAAAAGAGATGAAACAATTGGTGCATAAGGTCAATTGATGTTCTTGCCAGTTGCTTCATGGCATTAGACCCTTCTAAATCTTTCTTTAAAAATCTTTCATCAAAAGATTGGAAAACATTAATCTTGTCCTTTACTACTCAACAGAGATGATGTGTAGTTCAGTATTAAATATGAAACTATTTTTCTCATAAAAACAATCTAAAGATTTTTTTTAAATGGCATTTTTCTCTTTGAGCAAAGCTATATTCTACACCTCTCTAACCTGTGCTGGTAGCTATTTCATGGGTTTGTTTTAATTTTCCGTATAAAAATTGAGAATTAGTTATTTTCTCTTAAAACATGCCTAATTACAAAGAGTGAATAAAATGCCATTGGCTTTAGTATAAAAGAAATCAAACTATACAATATGTTCAGTTTTATCTTGCACTTGGTAAAAATGGCAAGCAATAATTCCCATTAACATCTCTAAGATGTATTATTCCTGTCTTTGTGGTTGGTCTCCTCCTTTTTCTGTTTCTTTTGTATGCACCTCTACTGAGACAACACCTACATAAATTCTTCGATCATTGTGTGCCTAGTAAGGGTCTTAACCAAATCTGTAACACCACCTTATTTAATCTATTTTTAACTTTTCTTATCTGTTTCAATCATGAATTTAGTAAGATTGAAGGTGGAAAATTTGTGATGTACTTCATATAGTTTTATACTTTTTAATACACTCTAGAAATTGACAGAGAACTGTCTCTGTATAAACACTCTCTAGAACACTATTAAGGTCAGCTTGATAGGGAAGGTCAGCTCAGGGCACTAGTTTTGCTCTCTGTATTAAAATACTGTGCAAACACAGAGTTGATTGTGCACGTATAAAAGGGGAAATGCTACTAGTGGTATTTGCAGTTGCTTTGATTGCCAGTTTATACTGCTAGAATATTTTCAGTGGCTTTGCTTTCCATAGTCACAGGCACAAAACTGAGCCGGAATCAAGCACTCATCTGGAAGTTGGCAATGGATTTTATTGGCTTGCCCATTTCTTTTGATAAGGAGGGCTTAGTCCTTTAGCATAAGATATAGTTGACCTTGAGTTGTCTGGAACGTTGTTAATGTTGAAGAAATGACTGACAAACAGCAATTATGGAGAAACATGTGGTTGTTGCTATTCTTATGCTCTCATCAGGTATTGTTACACATTTGAGGTCAGACTGTGAAAGGTAACATTGTGGATGAAACAATGAAAAAGAAATAGCGTTATTTTCAAACTCTTTATTCATGACTACAGATATTTTCTATATGATTTGCCCTTTCTATCACAGTGACCTCTACAGACATGATGATGAAAAATATTAACAAAAAGATAACAACTGATAGCTGGTATAAGAAGTTATTCACAAACACTAAGCTAAAAGCAGACAAATAATTGCATGAGCTGTTGTTGGCATCACAGCAAGTATAAAGTCAGATCTGGTTTTCAGATTTACTAGTATAAGGACTCCCTGCTGTAAGCATGTACCAGATGCAGGATTTTCTCAAGGTTAAATGTGATTATAGTGGGCACACACATACAAATTGCAGGCAGAGATTAAATCACAAAATAATGAGATCTTTTCAAAAAGCAGTATACTACTCTGATTATCCTTTCTAACTTTAAGATATGCTTGTGTTTTAAGTCTTTATACACTATATTTATTGGGAAACTACATTTAAGCTGACATGTCATTGAACTTGAAGGTCTGTCTGTTTTATTGTATTACCTGCAGAAAAAAAATTAATTTCATGTAAAGGATCTACAGTTTTACATCTGTGCATCAGCAGTCAGAATTATCTTTGAATTTTTTTTTTTTGACTGATTCCTTACAAATCTGAAATGAGATAATAAAAATCACAGGAAGCTATTAATGTAATGGAAACTACTGTTAGAAAATGAAATAGATAGGAATAAGTAACATTCTATGCTCCGTACTGAAAAGTTTGAATTTATTGCTGACTGTCGAAATCAGTGACTTCAAAACCACAAAATCCTATAGTGAGGTGGATTTCTAAAGAATATTTCATTATCTCTCTAATATTCTGAAGCAATGGTTTAACATAGATGGAAAATCTTGGACTGGTTAGATTGCCACAGCCAGAGGGTCTCTGAAGGCTGTGTCTCTCCTAGCACAAGAAGAAATATTTTATGTGAATTGCCCAATGGTATCTGTTTGTCTTATGCTGGTTCATGATGCGCAAACCCAAAAGTCATTTTGGTGGAAACTAAATCAGAAATCCTGATCCAAACATGTTCCAGTGCTAACACTTTTACATGAGACTTATTTTCTGTGGTGATTTAAGAGAACGTATCTGGTAAACAAAACCAACTTAAAATTAGGTTATGCCAAGTCAGTGTCAAATTCATGGAATGATGATGGAACTGAGTGCATAAACTGATTCAGGGTGATGCTGCAAAGAGTTATTTTTCAATTTAAACAAAGCAGATCCTACTGTATACTGTACTTGGTCCCAGCGTCAGCTCAGAAAGGACTGAATGCTTTCCCCATTCAGAGTAGCACCATATTGTGCTATCCAGAAGTTTTTCACAAGCCTGCCCCAAAACAGTGGTATGCCTTCAAGGCATAACTAGAGCTCACTGGAAAGCTGTTCCTTTAAAAAACGCTCATTGAAAGACGCACTTTCATTGAAATGGAAATGTACACAGTTTCATGGATTAAAAAGCCAGAAGGGAGTACTGTGATCATCTAGCCTGGCATACTGTACAACAGAGACCTCATGGCTGTCTTAGTTTCTTCCCATTTGAACTAGGTCATATCTTTTGAAAGATTAAAAAAAACCCCTCTACCTTCCTTTTTAAAAAACATACTTCCAGGATGGGAGTATCTAGTGCAATTTTCAATGAGGTACACATTATTGTTAATTATGCTGTTAATTCTAACTTTGTCTTCAGTTTCTAGCTCCTGGATCTTGTTATGCCTCTGTCTGTGAGATTAAAATGAAATTTACGTTCCTATGTATATATTTATAGACTGTAATCTTGTTATCCATTATACGAAGGAGGTAAAATTTCTTGATTCTATTACTTTAGCTGTTGTTTTTTTGAGTACTTTGATGGTTATATTGTAAATACTTAGCTGCTTATCAATGTTATTTTTGACTTACGGTTGCATTATTTGAACACTGAGGTAGCTGATGCTAAGTAATGTTGCTGTTCCTGCTTGATATTCCACTGTTTATACATCCATGTTCACATTCTTTTTTGACTGAGATTAAGAAAAGTTTGGAGCTATACAGATGGTCTAAAACTGCAGGGAGTTCTTTGTCTGACAGCTTGTATTGTAAGCTTTTAGGTGTTTGTAGTTACAGCTCTATTGTCACCTCTGGTGACACTAAATCAGACATGGTTCTAGTCTTCCTTGATGCTAAGTCCTTCTTAAGGCTACTAGTCTGGGAGAAGTTTTCTTTTAAAAAAGCAGAGACTGAATTTTTGTTTTACTGATATGCAGTCTTGAGTTTCTGCTTTTGGTTTACTTAAAGCAAATCACAATTTGAGATTAGGTTATGCAAACAGCAGCCTTCAGGAAAACATGAGGAAGAAGGGGAAGGACTAGCCTGATGATGTAAATAATTGTCACGTTGCTGTATCCGTTCTGTGTGAGAGTTCAGTGGTTAGAGCGTTCAGCCAAGATGTGGGAGATGTTAGCTCACTTTCTTCCTTTCTCTCAGGAAGGACAAACTTCTGTTTCCTGCTCTCCGTGAGAGTAGTTTTACCACATGGGCAGAAGGTGATTTTGCTGTATGCCAGCATCAATATTTAAGTGTTTCGTGTAAAGCTGAGTAGGTGCATAAGTTCAACAGTGCACTTCAGAATATCTCCTTTTGTTCCTTAACTAGGGGCAAAGAATCACATTGACCTAGGAGTTCTCACCTATCTTTGGAGTATCTTGCCCACCATGATAATTATGAAGTAAAGGGGTCGGGTTTTTTTTTTTTCCTGTTTTCCTGATTACTATTAAAAAAAAATCAGAATTTCCTATTTCTTGAAAAAATGTTTTCACATTTGTGTTCTTTCTCTTGGAGAACAGTTACTATTTAAGTTTTTTTTAAAAGGTAGATCTTAGATAATTTAAAAAATATTATTTAATGACTTTTATTTTGAAGTACAAATATGCCATCTCTGAGAACTTTCTTTGTAGCTTATGCCAATAGTACAGACAGGCATTGAAGTGAAGTTAGAAAATAGATGGTGTTTAAGATAAAGTTATTAAGTGTGTTGTGGCAAAAAGTTACCTTTCTAAAAGACAGAATCATATGCCAATTACAAATAGTTCAGTCTTCGCAAAGGAACAATATTTCCCAAGGAGGAATGTGATGGGCATGCATACAGAATCAGTAGTTTTACGGGCCTATTTTCAGTTGTTTACAACTTAGATAAGTTTGAGAGTTTGAAGCAAAATTTTACATGCTGGTGTCTGCTTCAGCTGACTTTTTATAAGCATTACAGCTAAAGATGCCCCATCACTTCAAAGAATGGAGAAAATTAAATTAAAAAGAAAGAAAAAAGTTGTTACTATTTTTCATTTAAATACTTCATTGCTCTTATGCTTTGACATGAGACTAGCTTCTACGTCAAGAATACGTCTTGGTTGCCCAGGTCCAAAGGTCTCTGCCCAAAGCTACTAATGGTTCTTCCTTCCCCATTCCCCCCTTTAACATTTATTATCCTTTGAATAACTGTAGCTCACTGTATGTATAGTCAGCAGTGACTTCCTGGAACTTAATTGCTAATACTCTGTCATTACTAAGCATGCTTGATCCTCTCATAGTTTGTACTTGTAACAGATGGCAACAGAATATACTTTCTCCCTTTGCATCTCTTACATCTAACAAGAGCTTGTGCATCAAGCCCAGATGTTCAGTTGTCTCATCACTGCTAGCACCTGTGCCGTTCCTACTGAGCTACTGAACATGCTCCAGATTCAGAATAAATGTCCTTAGCGCAGTTCTGAGCCAGAATAGCAACGGGACATGGGAATTGTGAGTTTCAATGCAATTCCTTTCAGTTGGACCGTTGGTGCCTGGGTAGGCCTGAGGTTGAAAACAAACAATCTGCTGAGACTGAGGAGGGAGGGTGGGAGGAAGGGAGGAAGGGATAAGAGTTTCATTTGCCTGTGCATCCACTGCACAGAGGAACGTGATTTCCAGCAGGGTTTCACAGATACTTCTGGACAGCAGAGAACAAAACATCCAGAACCTTGGTTTTAATTTCAGGCTTTGGAGGAAAGTGTATCAGTGTAACATAGACTTTTCTGCCCAGTCCATATCAGTTTTCCTGGCATCTCCTGTTCCACCCATATCACCTTGGCCATTGTTCCTTGTTCCAGTGTCATCCAAACTTTTATATCCCTCACTGCCTCCTATGGCTTCCCATTATGGCCTATTTCTCATAATGACCAATGGACCTTATCTCTTCTTATGCATGCAAGGTTGCTGTCTTGGTCAAATCTCATTTCTGCATTGCATACACAGCTCCAGATTTCCTGTGTCCAGTTCTTACTCCAAAGATGTCTCCCAGTTCCCAGTGTCATTCATAATCATGTTCAGTCTCACCTTTTTCTGACATCTCAGCAAATTTCTCTCGCTAGTCTCCCTGTGGCAGAAGCTTTCTGACCAAGTATGGGTACTGAAATAGGATGAGTGTTTATCGCAGTCCTCTTCTTGTTTCTTTTTTCCAGTGTTTGCCCAGCTAGTCTTAGACTTCTCCATACCTTTGCCTCTTTGTCAGGTTGCTCTTTCCAAACTGCTTTTCCTGTCCATTCACTGGATGGACATTTTTCCTTTACCAGACAGACTTGAACTCTTCATTCCCTGATACTTAACCAGATTCAAGTGCTTATTCCATAGACCACAATCAGCAATTTAGATTAAATATGTACAGATAAACACAGGTCTCAGTTACAACTGTATTTCAGCTTTGAGGCCTGTTGTTTGAGATATAACCTTCTGCCTCTGTGTCTCTTGTTTTTGTTCTGAAGATTGAAGTACTGCATTGTCATGCTGCTCACTATCAGTCTTCATAATCTTAATTATTTTAGTTTTACAATCTTCTAGAGAAATGAGGGAAGAAAATGGTGTTATCTATATAAAAAATTCAGGATATGCAAATTGAAAAAAGCCTTAGATCCTAGTTTTTCTGAGTTTTTACATTATATTATGTATATTAACTTCTGTATGTTGAAAGCAGAACTCCTATGGATTACATTTGCAGGTATGTTATCAGCATTTCTGTAAAAGATATTTAAGAAATGAGTTGGGACAGGATATATGGGGGCACAATTAATGATGCCTCAGAAAAGCTTGGTTTATTCTAAGCACCTTATCAATGTTATTAAGGTACACAGGAGGAGGACACAATCCAAGTTTTCCAGGGGAGCTATCACTTGCTTTGATCATGATACCTTCTTTTCAATTGTGTGGTTGTTTATTACACAATTTCCAGATGCTGCAGCAAATGAAATAAAAATTCTGCTTACAATCCTGGTTTCCTATCAAAACAGATTCATCCTGAGCATTAAATGAATCTGGAGTTTCCTAGGAAAGCATAGTAGATGTTCAAGAAGTGCCACAGTGTTGTTATTCAAAGGTACAGGGAGGCAAAATTACTTCTGGATTGGTGGATATAAATCTAGTTTGAATGTTTGATATGCAGTTCCACTAGCATTCTCTTAATTTATCAAGGTAACTGTGATAATCTGATGTTGAAATGTTAATGTGTGGCAAATAACTACTTCTCTGTTCTAAACATAAACTTTGGAAAAGTATTAAATGTGAAGAGGACTTAAAAATAAATATAGTAAATGGTACAGAGCAGAGACGGATGGTTCAATATGGATGTAATTTGGATGTAATTGTTATAAAAAATGAGCTGCTATAGTTTGCTGATAGGCAGGGATTTGACAATAACCATTAATTATCTGAGGTTCTTTGACTATGGCACCACCGAGCATACTTCAGCATAGAAAGTGTGTTACCTGGCTACTAAACTCTTATAAATGTAAATGGGTGTAACTGACATTTGGGCCTCTATAGACCTGAGCCACCACTTTCCACATAAAAGAAATTATTTAATAAACAAAATACAGATGGTAAGTGCTATTTGAAATGCTCTACAACATTTAACCTATTCTTCAGCTGTTACTGCAGGAGGACTCAGAGTTCGTCTAGTCTCATGTTTGTCAGCCTCAGGTCTCAGGTACCCTAGGTGTCTGAAATGTCACTGGCTGTGTTTGAGCCACCGAGTCATAGTTCTGTATTCAAGATGTACACTTTTGATGTGATTTGTACAGATTTTGATCTGAGAGTGATCCTTTCCCCAAATACCCTTCAAGGCCTAAGTGATTTGGGGCTCAGAGATCTCCTGAATTAGGGAGATATTTTTCCTAGGGATTTTTATTTTCATAGCCCTTGGTAGATTTTTGTTTCCCCATGAATATTTTTATCATTTTTGAGTGAAATTTAGCATCCATGAGTCTGTGGCCAGAGGTATTATTTAATGACATGAAATATTATCATCTTTCTGTTTGTTTCAAATCTTCTATTTTCCTTTATTGTTTCTTACTGCTTCTATTGGAAAAGACAGTAAAAACTAGTTTCCTGTTCACCTTCTTAATGACTTCTAATAGGGAATTTGGTATGTCGTTATCTCTTTTCTAGGCTAAAGAATCCTGGTCATTCTTTGTACAGAAATTGTGTCAAATTTGATCCACTCTTTGTTGTTTTCTGTACCTTTTCCAATTATATTGCATTTTTTCTGAGGTAAGAAGGAACACCAGAATTATACACAGTACTCAAACTGGAGCTATGCTATTAATTTATTCTCTTTTTTCCTATTCCTTTCATAGTAATCTGTATTTTTGTCTTGGCTTTTTTTGACTGTTACGAAGCATATTCCTGATATTTCCAGGGAGTATTCAGTTACAATTCCAAGGTCTTACTATTCCGTTATAATACTTCACAGTCTATCACTGCATATGGAAAGCCAGAATTATTATTATTTTGGTCTATCAGTTTATACCTCTCTATGCTCAATTTTGTCTACCTCTTAATTGCCTAGTCACACAGTATCTTGGTATTTGATACAACCATTACATTTACTGTCAAAGTGAGCAAACTTTGTAATCTTTCAGCCTTCTTTCAGGTCATTTATGAATCTGTTGAACAACGCAGGTCGCAGAACAGATCTTAGTGAGACTTTACAGTTTTCACAATGAAAACTGACAGCGTATTCCTACATTTCCTGAGGAAAACAACACCGTATTCCAAAGATGAGCCCTCAGACAAATTGGTGGCACCTCTATGCTAACATATTTGAGAAAGGGCAGAAAATACCAGACAGAGAGGAGGAGGGAGCAAAAAGAGTAAGAGAAGCAGCAGAAGCAACATCAGGGCCAGCGAAGGAAAAGATGTTCCAGGTGCTGGGGCAGATATTCCCTGCAGCCTGTGGAGGACCCACACCAGAGGTGACTTTCCTGGCAGGAAGTACATCTTGTGGAGAACCCACACTAGAGTGGAGAAAAAGTATGAGAAAGAAGTAGCGGTAGAGAGCAACTGTCATATACTGACTGAACCTCCCGTCTTCCTCTGTGCTGCTCAGGGGTGCAGAGAAGTCTGGAAGGTAGGAGTGGAGCTAAGCTTGACGATGCGGGAATGAAAGGTGGTTTTTTTAATGTTTATCTTTTTGTTTCCCACTACCTGAGTTAGTAATTACTTTATTATTTCAGTGGACAATAAACTAAGTTAATTTCTCCCAAGCTGAGTCTGTTTTGCCTGCAACACTCATTAGTAAGCAATCTCCCTGTCTTTATCTCAACCCCACATGCTTTCTCATTCCTGGGTTATCTTCCTGTTTTCACCCCAGTCTTGCTGAGGAGGGAGAGCAAGTGACTGGGTGGGATTTTGGCTGCAAGCCAAAGTCCACCTACCTCACTACCTTTGCTTTCCTTATTACTCATTATTAATACATAGAGGTATTTTTCTGAATGGATTTGCCTGGCAATTGATTTTTGGTTTTAGAGCAGTTATGATAAGCAGCCTTGTTGAATACAGACTGGAAAATAAATACATCTCAGAGACTGCTGCTGTGGAGCTTCTGTTTAGTTTTCTGCAGAACTGCAGGCATTTTCCCTCTGGGCTGTTGTCTTGTTCTTCTTTGAGTCACCAAGGTTCTCCTAGCCTGCCAGCTCTGGCTCCTTCCTAACTTTGGCCCTGATCTGTCAGTGCCCTTCTGCAACTGAGAGCCAGGCCATCAAGTTGCACCTTTGGATGTCACAGACTTATCAAACTTCAAGATTAATACCATCTGACTATAATGGTCCATTCCTTCCACTAAAATAATAATAATAACAGCAACAACAACCACAACAACAATCTGCCTTCAGATTTCAGTTTGTGAATTTTATCTTGGAATCTTTATTTCAACAGCTCAAGCATCAAGTATATCATTTAAACAGAATTTTTGCCATTGTACACTCTATTACTTTACTTCAAAATGCACTGCACTGATTCTTCACAGTATGGACAGGGTAAAAAAAATACATTTTCAGAAAGACTCTCCTTATTATAGTATAATGTCTTTAAAGTAAGTCATGTTAGATCTAAACTGCTTGACAGGTAGCCATTTTAAAGACATTCATGAATAAAATCAATGTAATTCTCAATAGTTATATTTCTAATAACCAATTTGCTGACTTCGTGTTCTTGTCAAGATAATTTATACATGTACACCGTATGTTCTGTGAAGTTTTTCTTTGCCCAGGTGATCATTTAATCTTCCTTTGTCCCTAAAGGAATTATCCATATCCCTGAAATCAGAGGATCCTCCACTTATTTTTTCCTTTCTATCAGACCTTCCAGCCTTAAGACCTCAAACCGTAATGATCATCTTTTCAGCAGAGGGCAGCATATGGCATTCTCAGAGTCCATCAATTCCACTGTTTAATTGGCTGTAGAAATCACTGTGGAGCTAAAGGTGATTCTGAAGCACTTCCAACTCCTCTTGACTCTTAGGCAAGATTCGAATTTTGGTATCCTTTATGATCATATAGAATATTTCTCAGGAGAATGCTCTGTAGTAATGAAGCTATTAAATAAAAAGAAAGGTTTTTTTCCCTTTTTTTGTTACAAGAAAGCAATACTTCTCTGGTTGGAATTTTCTTACTAATGATAGTAAAGTTTGTAGAAAAGATTACTTTGCTCCAGTAAAGGGAATAGATGCTAAAAAGTTGCATATCAATTCGTTTTCACTTTTGGTGATCTTGGGTGCTTGTCTTCAAAATAGGGGTAAACCTATTAGAGGAAGAAGGGCTTGGCAAACCATTTACTATTGGATATCAGACAGCTTAACACTCTGAACTACTAATTCTTTTTTACAACCATTTCCAAAAAAGAAGCAGTTTATTAGCTAATATACCCTTTTCCCTTGCATTTTTATAGAAAGAATAATGAGATTACATACATGTTTTATTGTTCACATTTTCATTTTTTTATTGTATCATGTAGTTCATTTTTTAAATTCTAGACAAATGATACAGTTCATGCACTAAGTAATCACCTATTATCCTGCAGAAGTTTCAGGATGTTCCTCACCTTTCAGATTTTTTACAATCACGTTTTCAATTATTCTGTATATGGAATCTTTATTGATCAGACCAGATGGAAGTTCTGCTTCTTCTGCAGTATGTTAAAATACCTTTGGTTCTGAGCAACTAGTTAGATGCTTTATTAGCCTTAGAATATCACTTTATTGCTCATTAAAAGTAAAAAAGGGTCTTCTGTGGAATGTCCAATGAGATGACATTCCTCATACTAATGGTGATGCTAATATAAAATTTCTCTCTTTTCTTTCTTTTTTTTTTTAAGTAACAATTTATGCTTTCTGATTACAGGAGTTCAAAGGTTCTCAAAATGGCAATTGATTCTTTTTGCATGCTGCAGAGCATTTTCAATAGAATAAGAAGTTTAACAGTTTTTACAATATCACACATTCTCTGTGTTTTGGAAGCTGTAGAATCATAGAACAATTTGGGTTGGAAGGGACCTTTAAAGGTCACCTAGTCCAACCCACCCTGCAATGAGCAGGGACATCAGAGCCCTGTCCAACCTGATCTGGAATGTTCCCAGGGATGGGGCATATACACAGAAGTGTATGGAATTATTGATTCTTGTCACCCTGGTGGTGTAATAAAAGAGGAGAAAGAAATATTTTAAAAGCTGCTCCAGATCTTTTGTTTGGTAAGTGTAGGGGGTATATATTTTTGTGTTAGTCTTCTTCAATTCTGTTTTGCTGTTACTTGAAGTATCTGTTGTCTTTTACAGAAGGGAAGAAAATTTGTAGATGAACTATCCTTCAATAAGACAATGCCAAGAAATTTCTTGGCAGTGACAATAAATGCCCAAAACTCAAATGTAGAAATTGTTTGTTGCTCTTATGTATCATACTACCATGGACATTAACATGAAAAAAGTATTTCTGAGTTACTTTTTTAAAAAAAAAAAAAGTTGCCATTTGCAACTTTGCATAGTTAAGATTGCTTTGTGTTGATTAAATTGTACTGTAGAGAAGACCAAAAACCTGTTGACTGGAAGGTAAGGGAAAGACACTCTAGAAATTCATTGTTGACATTTAAGCCAAAACCTTCAAAGAGGCCTGGATTAGCTCACACTCTTTGGAGGGCTGGATGGGAGTTTGTTGGTCTAATAGCAAAAGCATTTTGTTCCATGTGCTTAAGTTGTTCGTCTTTGACTGGATATTAAGACTTCTGTGCATAATGAAAATATACTTTTTGGATATGAAGGTTGAGTGCCTCATGAAGTTTCATTCAAGCCCCTTAAAAACACTTAAAGTATGACTCAGTTATTTAAGTGTTTTCTTATTGTTAATGTAATCCTTGTTTGTACAGTTCCACTCTGTCTTCTGTTTATTTCTTTTTTCATACATATATAAACTTTAACATGTATTTTTTTATATATTAAATATGTAATATTAATTTGTCTGGATCCTCCTTTTTCGATTTTCTTTCTTGATCTCATTTCTTGAAGGAGCATAGTTAGGGGAGAAGCTGTTGTTTCTCCCCTTTTGTAGCCTCAGATATTCTTTTCATAAGAATTTTTACAGTCTTATTACTGACTAGCTATAAAGCACACAGAGGTGAGTGTGACAGCCTAGGTAATTTAGAACACTTACTTTATCTATTATGTCATCCATTGAGTGATAGCATAATTTGGGTGATTTCAAGTGCAGGATAACCACCTAGTGAGTGGTTAAACCTCTACAGTATAGCATGTCTGAGATATGGTTTGGCAGCTGGAATTCACTCTCTAAAAAACCCCAAAAGATCTCTTGGAGGACTTCAGCTTGGAATGCTTCCTGAGTGCAACCAGTATTTGTGGTACTTCAGTTAAGCAATCTTGGAGCCTTCAACTATTGTTTCAACATGTTTGAAGTGGTTATGCCTCTGCATACACTGGGAAAATGTTCTCCTAAACCAAGAGTTTTGAACGGAGTTTTGAGCCATTCCTCATCTTTCCTGAACCTGAGGTTAATATGGGTTCTGGAACTCCAAGCTCAGGAGCTCATTGAAGTTATGCTGAGTGAAAGATTCTCTCAAGACTTTTTCTGGGTTGTCACTTGGTTTTGTGAGAGCAGAGAGAAGCAAGTGCTTAATAAACTTAATACAGTATAAGTTTTCCATTTTCTATAATGGTCCTATCACCATCACAGTTAAATAATTTTCATCTATCATTTAAGAGTGCTTTCAGGTTATTTCACAGTATTCTAGCAGTAGAAAATGTCTTAAATGGGGGCTTTGCATTAGTTTTGTTTCTGGGAGTAAACACTCTTGGCAATTAAAGAGAATCTTGAAGCAGGATAACATATGAGCCTTATTGAATTTTGAAATCCAGCTTACATAGCTGTGTCACATTTGCTTTAATCCAGAACAGCCACTTCATCTCTGACCTCTGAGCATTGCTGCTCAGGGGAAACATACAAAATACCTTCAAAAGATAATTCATAACTCTACTGGGCACTAAAAACCATGGACTCAACAGAGACATTGGTTTTATGGCACATTATATTTTTTGCCACCCCAGGATAACCTTTCTATGCTACACAGACAATAAATAATTGTGTTTCTCTTGTTCTCTCTCTCTCTTTGTCCCATAGGAGCAAACAAATGTATTGTCTTTCCCTTTCTAATGTTTCTCTGCCCCATGTTTATGAGCTATCTTATCTTTTAGTTAATTGAATTAGGAAGTTTGATTAAATTAAAATCAGAGCAATCTTTCTCAACTTTTATTTAGTTTGGAAGATTGTTAATTCTACTTCAGACTAGAGGAAAGTCTTGCATCCCTGAAAGCTTGTAATTTCCCCCTTAAATATTTCATTTAGTCTAATAGAAGATAGTAACACTTATAAACTGTCCATATTTCTACCCTTAGAACAAATGACTAGAGTAGTACCACTTAATTCATAGTAATGTACTGATTAGATACAATATATTCCTTCTTTCCAGTTCCAGAAATGTTACAGTAGTTCAGTTTTTTACTAAACAGTTTGGCTCATCCAAACTCCTAGGTAGCTGTGGTTCTGTATTTTTAATATTTTCTGTTTATTATCCTTGTGTTATTGTGCATGTGGTTTGTAAAACATTTTGAGATTGATCTGGCTGGGGAGTGATGTTTAACTGTCCTGTTTCTTATTTTCCAACAAAAATGGTATCAACTAACGGAACAAAATGCATTCAATCGTAAGTGTCCCGGTTTTCAAGATTAAACTCACTTCTGAAGCTTCTTGGTGCTCAATGATGTCCTCTGAAAATGTGGTAAACTCCAAACTGTATCAGTAACTGAATTCTGTTCAGTTTCTAGTACAGTCGATAGTGCTTTGGTAAAGCTGGAAAATGCTGAAATGCTGACAATTTCTAAGATAATCCTTTAAAAAGTGGTTTCCAGTACCAACATATTCTAAAACTAAAAAAATGTTGCTTAGAAAAAATGCAATAAAATGACCTGTGCATTATTACATACTCTTCAGTTAAAAAAACACAATTCACAGCACACAATGTCTTTGCAAGTCTAAGACATCACAGGAGATGCTTCTGAATACACCCTCATGGTCTGGTGCTTATTCTTAGCTGGGAGAAACAATGCCATAAATTCAGATCTTGCCTCTGTCTCTGGTGTTATAAAACTTCAGTAAAATAAAGAAAACAAAGAAGGTACAGTATCTGGACTGTACCTGATGGTATTATGACATACCATCTGAGTAGACAACATGAATAGCCTGCAGCATAGATCAACGTTAACTGTGGTCTTGTCATGTTTCATAAACTGGAGCAAAACTGGGCTTGGTCAGCATATGACGCAAAGCCTGTAAGAAAGCTGTTCATAATTGAGAAAGTGGTGCACAAAGTTCAGCTGTTTTGCAGTGTTTCTTCAAAAACTAAAGAATGTCTTACTACAATTAAAGAGGGTCCTTTTTTTTTAGTGGAAGGTGATACATGAAGAAGGCCAATTCTTCTCATTAAAAAACCCCACCCTCAGTGTTTCTTCTCATTTTTGTTGCTTTTTTTTTTCCTAGTTAGATTTTGTTGTTTTATAAAGCAACTGAAACTTCTGATGAAAAGAGGACATTTACTATTGCTTCACATGCAATTTTTTAAAAACAATTTTGCAAATATTTCTGGTGGCAATCACTCTTTTTTGCTATTAAATATGATTGAACCATATTTAGCTTTAATCACCTCAAGAAATTTAGTTTCCTGCCTGGCTATTTTTCTGTGTTTGGCTATAAACACCAATAAGAGTGTTTTTTTGGTGTGTATGAGCCTACCTAGCAAAATTACAATTCAGAAACATAAGCTTGCATTGTATAATAACTTCAGGAAGCTACTAATTTGTTGTAGGATTTATTATTCATATTTAGAATTTAAATTGAAATCTATGATGTAACAAATCCAGAACACTCTCAAGACTAGTAATTGTAAAACATGACACTTATCTGCTACTGACCCTGTAGAAAAGATCCAGTGTTTTTTCAAAATACTCTTTGTTGTGATGAGCACTTAATGATAGAAATGCCACTACCGTAGCTACCCCTTTTGATTAATACAGAAACTATAATATATGATATTATCTCATATTCCTAACCTTGACCCAAAATAATGGTAGAGATTTTTGTTTGTGGTTGTAGTGTTTGGGTTTCAGTTGGGTTTTTTTTGGTTGGTTGGGTTGGGTTTTTTTTATAATTAGTTTCAGTTATTGAAACAAGTGTGCAGTTTGCAGTACATTGCATCTAAAAAAAGAACAAAACCTGGCATTATGTTTTGTAGTAGCTACTGACTATGTAGAAAGAGATGGCTAAAATAAATTGTATGTTTGATTGATATTGTGCATTTATTTTATATTTTAATTTTATCTTAATTATATCACACATTCTTAAAAGTAAGCCTATTCTGTTCTTGCATACGTGTACTTTAGAAAATTTTTAGGTTTTCATTTATTTTGTGGAATTTCAGTTGCACGATACTACTGTGCCTGTCACACTAAGGAAAAACTTAAGTCCATCCTTTCCTTCCCCCTAGTAGAATTTAATACAATTATGAATCTTCTTTCTTGATAGGTTAGGTGAAATCCCACGTTCTGAAATTAAATTGCTTTCCAGTGTACGTAAGTTTAATCTTTGCTGTTGAAGCCAAGACATTTTCTTCAAAATTCATTATTGAAGAAACAGCTTAGGACAGGACCTGTGCAGGATCATTCCCCTCATATAATATTAATTGTGGATGTCACTAGTTACTAGCCCTTAAGAGCCCACTTTAGGAGGTATCATATTTACTGTGAAAGCTGAATAAAGCCAGATACTGAAGAAAATGTTGTATGCAATCAACCATATTTGAGTTTATGATTAAAAGTTGTGATTCCAGACTACTTTCAGGCCTTTAACTGCCTTTCTTCCTAGCCTCTAGAAATACCTTTCATCCTCTATTTACAGTTGGCACTTATAGTCTTAATGTGGAATTTTTTAGTGTTGGATTTAGCAAAACTTTATTAATGTAATATATTGTGTATATGAAAAATTCCTACCTGGAATTTTCTTAGTGGGATGATTAGAGTAGAAATGTCATCCTTTTGCAACTTGCTAATGTCCTTGTGGAGGCATAAATGAAGTTGGAATCCCTACAGACACAGCAGAGACCATTGTTTTTTGAAGGAATACACACTCTTTGGAGTACTAGGCTTTAACTGTCCCTGTGGCTCAGTAGGTGAAATTAAGATACTTGGTTTCTTTGTGTTTTCCAGTTTCAGTGGAACAGCAAGATTTAGAAGTTAGGATTTGGTTCCAGGCTGTGGAGAAGAGCTAGTCTGAAGGTTATCAAGTCTTCTGGATGGTTCTTTACAGCTTGGTTAAGTTTTCCTTGTTACTTGTTCTTTCTCATCCTTTCCTCTTTCAAAGCTAATATCCTTGCCCCAGGTCTCTTTGCCCAGATAATCTGGGTTGCATGCTGGTGGTTCCTTGCTGCATTTGTTTCTCTGCAATCAGTTGTTCCTCAGGACTCTGTATTTCTTTCAGTTCTCCTTTCTTTAATTTCTTCTTCCCTAAATCACTCAGATCTCTTCATCTAATGTTGGACCTTTCCAGACTCAATGCCATTCCTGACTCTTTTCTAGTTCTGTTTAACCAATTGCACTTCAAGTCACTTGAACCTGTGAACTTCATATCAACTGAGGTCCCAGTGAGTCCAAATAATTTCTTTATTTCAGTCTCTCACTTAATCTCTGGTACTGTGGTTCTTTTGATTTCGGGCAATAGTCCTACTGCCCTGATGCTCAGTTCTCAGTCCTAGTCATCTTAATCAGCCAATCCAAGGCCTCTAACATAAATCACCAGTTTCACTCATGCCCACAAGTAGGCCCTTGTTGTCCATTCTCCCATTCTACTGCCACTCAGAACCTCCTCTGTCCAATTTGCCCTTTGTTAGTACTGCCTTTAAAGAGTATAAGTGAGACAGTCTGTTCTCCCAATATATGGATTAGAACATAGGAAAAAACTGCATTATGGGAGAAATATAGAATCAGTCTTGGGATGGGGATTACTTTGTGCAGAGGTAGACTCTTTCGTTTTTTCAATTTTCTACTATTACATGCCTCTCCTGATGTTGTTGTGACTGCAGTTTTCGAAGCCTTATTATCTTATCTAAGTTTGGGTATATTTTCGTTTCATACTGAATTATAGGTGAGACCTAAGGGTTTCCATGAAGAAGCAGATAGAATTTTTGTAAAGGTCAAATAACGTATTTTCCACCCCTGCTTTGTTTTCAGGAGATAATAGTTTGGGGCAAAACTACACCTATTTTGGTTTGTTTCCATGTCACGATTGTGAAGGTGTCCATTATACTCTTTAAATTTTTTACTTTGCTTTTGAAGGTGCATTTGAGTGGGTTTGCCAAGTCTGCTTTCTAGGATGGATTTGTAATTTCTTGGGGAGCAAGTATCCTGTCAATTGGTATTTTTGTGGAAAGTAAAATTATTAAATATATAACTCTTGTGTGAAAATATCCATTTGCACGTTTGCCAACTGTTTTCAGAAACAGACATCTAACACTTTACTAATTGTAGAAGGTTTTTTCTCCAGTTTGTCAATCAAGTGTTTTTCTAAGTATCTTGATGTCACATATGGCTAATTTTATATTGGTGAAGCTTCCTAATGTATATATGAACAGCAGAGGCTTTCAGTGATTATTGTTTTTTGTATTGTTTCCCATTAAATCTCTCAGCATTTTGTTTTCCAGTTATAGTAACAGTTAATATAAGCCACTAGTACATAATAAATGCCTTTTAAACCTGTTTGCATTGTGTTGTCTGTAAATTTTTTTCTATATTTTGTTTCTTTTTTTCCCCCAGAAAATTGATGGTATTGAAAAACAAAACAAAAATTAATCTGCAGAGTGGCTCAGGTCAGGTCAAATTTGCCAAACCTATCAGCTTGAAAAAATGAGTAAGTTCTACAGATCTCTGGTTTAGTACTAGCAAAATAGTTTGATTTGAAAAGCAGTAAAGTGAATGTAAAGGAATGTAGTATTAGAGAGAAGTAGCTCCAACATACTTTTACCAATACTATGGTTGTGACAGTCCCTTACTGAAAAATATAGTGTCTACACTTATGTCTCTCTGCAGGGGGATGAACCTGTATTTTTCTTTTCCTAAAAGAATGCTATTATGATCTAGGGCATTCTAGGTAGACTGATTTCAATCTTTTGTTCTGGAAATGCTTTTTTCTGCATGAATTAGGGTGGGTCTACGTTGTCAGTTTGTGTATGGGGGGTGTTCTTAATCGTCTCTGCATCCCCAATTCCTCTGTACACTCTGCAGCCTTCAGCTTACTCTAAATATAGGGCAAATACTTTGCCATAAAGATTTGTGCGGATCAAAATGGCTCTAGAGTACATTAGAATTAATAGGAGGAGACCTTGCTTAAAATCCACTCTGAATCATGTTTAGAGTAGACTGAGTTGTAATGTCTTTTTTTGTTTGTTTTCTGATTCAATCACCATATAAGTAAATAGCCCATACAAAGTAGACACACGTTAGCAGAAGAAACACCAAGCCAAATAACCTTTAGCCTCATGCATTGTCCTGGACAATACTTGGTGGAATTTTAATCTTCTTACAGGTAGGAGCTGAAAGTTAATCTTCCATAATCTTAATCGCTTCCTTTCCCTTGACTACTGGCTTTAATTTCATGGGGCTGTAATCTGATTGCTTAACTAGATAATAGAAATAAATTGCAGTTCCAACTACATCAATCGTTGGTGTTCCGAAAAACACCATGTTGAAAACCCTATTACTGAAGTGCTAGGGCCTGAGCAATAGGACCTGAACTAAAGTTGACATATGGATGAGTCTCACAAGCAGGTGAAAGGTTGGCCAGATGCCTCTTACTATGGTCAAGGGCAAGACTGGGTTGGCCTCTGTGTTTGACGTCAAGAAGAACTTTTAGCTCCACTGCTGGCTGCAACCCAGTAGGCATTGAGCGGTGGGGGGACATGCCATACCAGACCTTGAGATGAGGGATGGCCCCCTCTGAGAGCCATCCAGGAGGGGAGGCCAGGCCAAGCATACCCCTAGGGGTAGTGTGAAGGTTGTGGTCCATCCATATGTCAGGGGACTGAGTGAAGTGCTAGGACCTGAGCAATAGGCCCTGAATTGAAGTTGACATGTGGATGAATCTCACAACTGGACAGTGTGACTGAAACCAGCAGAGGATTTTTCTCTGCTGGGAAATTAGCTGATTAGCTGTGAGAACAGACACA